>DF358870.1:57019-67386 GCA_000787875.1 Solanum virginianum | reverse complement strand
TGATTTTGGACTAGCTAAATTGATGGGGAGAGAGCACTCCCACGTTGTTACTATGGTCCGAGGAACCAGAGGTTATTTAGCCCCTGAGTGGGTCAGCAACCGACCCATAACTGTTAAAGCTGACGTTTACAGCTATGGAATGCTGCTACTAGAAATCATAGGTGGCCGGAGAAATCTTGATATGACTTGTGATGCTGTGGACTTCTTTTACCCTGGATGGGCTTACAAGGTACTCAATTGATCAACTTTTATAGCTCATTTCCATTTCTCGATCATGAGATCACAGGTTCAACCCGTTTAAATAACCTATTGCAGAAATGCAATGTAAGGTTGCATACGATAGCAGGAGCTCAGTGCACCAGATGGCTCTTGTTATATTATTCCATTTCTTGAAAACTTTAAAAACCAAGTATTGAAGGGGCAGCATGTGATTCTTTTTTGTTTTTGTTTCTTCAGGAAATGACCGAAGGAATGCCAGAAAAAGTAGTAGACAGAAGACTCGAAGGAGCAATCGAAAAAGAAGAGCTAATAAGAGCTTTGATGGTTGCCTTTTGGTGTATCCAGGATGAAGTTTCAACAAGGCCTACCATGGGGGAAGTAGTAAAGATGTTGGAAGGATCAGTTGACATTGATATGCCCCCAATGCCACAAACAGTTTTAGAGCTGATAGAAGAAGGCTTAGATCATGTATACAAGTCTATGAAAAGAGAGATCAATCAATTCAGTTCCTTCACTATAACTACTCAGCCATCATCTAATGCTACATGCAGTTACTCCACTATGTCACCTAGATAGTTAAAAGGTTGAATGGATCAATAGGAAGTTTTGTTAGGATTATGCAGCTGTAAACCCATTGATACTTCAAATAACATTAAATTGGATTAGCATAGTGTATTTTCATCCTTTTTATCTCAACTAGAATTGAAACATTAAATTGTGTACTTCAAATAAACATGCATATGTAGAAAATTTCCCAAAGAAGTTTGCATGAGCAGTTATGAAGGCATTTACTATAACATGGACTAAATTTTTACAGAATGCACTGAAAAATTGGTTGATAGTTGTAAAGGTTTTATTATTTGACATCAAACCAATTACTTTACTATGATTTAGTGATGATAGTATATGTAAAAGCACATTATATATCCATTTGGTTGGTCTAAATATAGATAGAGCAGCAATTATCAAGTCTATCCCGGATTTTTTGATGGGATACTTCAGACATTAACAAGGACAGACAACATAAAGTTGCGTTAAGATAATCAAATATGATGACTGAACTATAAATCGTTAATATATATTTTTAATTAAATAGGAGTCTATGAGTTTCCAAATTTTGTCATTGGCAGAGGTTTTATTGTTTTATTTTTTCGTATTTGAATGCCATGATAAGGTTAAATAGCTGGCTGTAATTATTGCCACAAACCAATATCCCATGTGATATCTGTATCTATATTGAAAAGCAAGGTTGGTGTTTTGAAACATATTTTCAGGACATTAACACATTGTTTTATATAAAGATGTTATGTAATCTTGTTATAACAGTTGAATTAACACGAAAATAGATTGATATTTACCCAGTTAGAAGTGGTATGTAGAGATATAATGAGTTAATTTAGCAACCAAAAGAGAATAAGCTTCGACTCTGCTATTATATTTCTACAGGTTGATCCATCACTTGCTAAGAAAATTGGTGATGTTAATCCAGCTTAAGAATACATGAACAGTGACGACGCTTTACATTCATCTACACAATTTAATCATTAGATACTCTAATCACAAATTTACATTTCAGTCTATCACAATCTCTTGAGATGGGCTGACTTACCCTTGATTTAGTCATCTTCCTCTGCGTCAATGATCATTCTCAGCCGCCTTCTCGATACAGTAGTAATAGAGGCTTCCAGTGAAGCATCATCATCCTCAAAATCAGACAATTCAGAATGGAATCTGTCCTGTAATTGCTGATCCCCATGATTGCTAGGAGAAACATCTTGCTCACTGCTAAGGTCAGTTGCTAGGTTACCAGCATCAACAACATAGTCAACATCTGAGGCACTATTATTAAATGCTGTAACCTTCATTGCAGTAGCTAGATCGAGCTCTCCCCTTGAAATACCGAAGAGGATCATGTCAGATAAGTAGGTCAATGGATCCAAAATCATGACAAGCTTTTTTGAGGTAAATAAGTCCTAATATGTAAAGCACAGGAAAAACTATTTAGAGGGAATAAACATCATTTGTAAACGGTGATGCTGCATTCCATCTGACTAGCCTACGGCAAAAATATGAAGTCACTACCAGACACTAATGGTTCCTAAAATGCACTATATATGCCTGTTACTGTGTCTGCAATAAATTCAAGCAGAAACAGCCTACTTATGCTTTGATGTTAACATAAATAGATAGCAAAACTTGGTTTGACAAAAATAAACAAGCAAGGGAATTGAATTTAGGAAAGCAGAAGAGGATGGCCAAAAGAGCTCAGAAGCCCAAGCAAGCTAGCATAGTTTGATGTCAAAAATAGAGGGGGGGAAAAAGGGCAAGCCCAGTGTACTAAAGCTCCCGCTATGCCCAAGGTCAAAACTGGCATAGTAGTTTTGTCAAGTTCCTAAGCAAATAGAGGAAGATCCCAAAGAGCAAATAAGATAAAGTGAGCAATTATATGATAGGCTCGTAAAAAGGGAGGATAACTGCAGTATCCACCGTGGTTCCAGAAAAGGTAACATCAATAAAACCACAGCTGTAGTGTACCTCTCTGGGTCAGAAGCATCTTTGTCTTCAATGTCACTTTCCCCGCTGATCCTCATTGAGTTGATATTTTGCTTCCTATCCTCACTCTGTGGAACAGCTTTGTTATTTTTTCTGCATCAAATAAGATTATAATCCATTAGAATAATTATAAGGTGTCTTGCAGAAAGTAGTAATTTTACCGACTGAAAGCAACAGCACAATATATTTTATGATCCCTCCTAAGCCAACACAGCAAAAATATATGGTCTAGACAAAATTGTAATTCGATGACAGTCAGTTCCCATTAAGAACCCCAAAGTTACCAAATGAAAGTACCACCTTTCTGTCCTAAAAAACTGGAAACTTTTTTTAATCAAGTAAAAGATTTCATTGATACAAGGCCAACTTGGCAGTATACAAGAGATATACCAAAAAAGGAGAAGCCTACGAAATATGATTCCAAAAGACATTCATCTTCTATACAAACAGGAACTACATGGGTACACAGAAGAAAGTAAGCATCGGAGACTATTCCTCAATTAAGCAAAGCTCAACTCTACCCTTCAAAAGCTCCAATATTTCTCCTTTCAAACACCCCACGTTAAAGCAAGAGGAGTAACATTCCAATCATTGTGCTCTCTTATTTTATTCCAGCTAAAGATCAACTCCTTCACTTATCTTGGCATTGTCCAAGAAACGCCAAACCATCTTAGATATCCCACCATAACCTTGTGCTATTTTGCAATTATGATCCACTTCATCACCTGCCTCTTTATATAGGAAACAACCTTTGTTTCCTAAGATTCTCCATCATCAAAATCACCCCTCTTGTAGCTAACCACAAGAAAAGGTACAGTTTCCTCAGCTCTGTAGGTATCCAGACCGAATCATAAGGAAAATTATCCTCTGTCCGAGCCAGAAGCTTCTCATAGGATTTGGCAAAGAATACTTTGTTTTTTGCTGAATTCAAAGCATTGAGTCTTATCAAATGGTTTGTGTGAAGTAAAGAGAAATCTCTGAAGCTCAATCACCTCCCAATCTTGAAAAGTCCTCCTGAACCTCAAATCCCAACAGGTCACACCCCCTAGTATCCCCTCTAACTTGCTGAACAGATGATTCCCTTGGCCTTACACAAAACTGAGAAATCATCCTTTAGCACCAAACATCCACATCACTATAACTCCAAAAAAACTAACTCTACTCCCATCCCAAACCTTAAAAGCAATGTTGTCATTAAAGGCCCCCCCCCCCCCCAATTATGTTCCTCCACACACCACCTCTTTCCATGATTCTATATTTATCTGCTACCAACTCTCCCCAAATTTTCACAACCATTTACACAGAAGAGTTTGTTAAAAACACTCACGACTTTAACCCCAAGTCCTCCCCACCGTTTAGGAGATCTCATGTGCTCCCACCAAATTAAGTGAAACTTCTTTGCATCATCCACCGCATCCCAAAGAAAGTTTCTTTGCAACCTCTCCGACTTTCCTTCGGAAAAGTATCTTTTATGCCAACCTGCTAACCTCTTCTCTACATCTAAATGACCAGATTCCAAACGTTGAGATACTTGTTTAACACACCTAAAGGTACTCCAAGGTAGGTAGTAGATAGAGCCCCTACACTGCAATGCAAAACTTGAGCAAGCATGTCAATGTTATCTACTGCACTGACGAATAAGATCTCACATTTTCTGAGATTGATTTAAAGCCCTGAAACCAAGTTAACACTTATTCAAGATAGTCCAGCTGCATTCGATCTGCATCTCACAACACTAGAGTTTCATCTGCAAATAAAGATGAACGCCACCAACAGCAACTTTGAACCCCTTGATATGTCTGCCTAACTCTGTTGCTCGCGGCCACATGTTCTCAAATCTGAAAGGTGGTCTCATCCTTCTACAGATACCACCATCGGAAAGAACTAGAAACTTGTTGGACCACGAGCAAAAGAACCCAAATTTGATCAACAAAAATAGCTCATTGCCGCCCTGGAACTAGAAGGATGTGGAGGCCATGTCCAAACTTTAGAAGTCAATCAACAGGACAACTCAAATAAGTTATTTGATGCATTGACAGAATAAAAAGACTTGGTGAAGATCTGATTGAAGAAACTATGAACTTGAACACAGCCACAGAGAGAAACTGTTGACGGGACTCTTGACTATTAATTGCACAGTAAACACTTCCCTTGTATATTAACCTGGCCTTTGAGGAAACGATGGTCCAACAACCAATGCAATGCATCTCCCTACTTGACTTTTTCATCTTTACAGATCGTAAATGAACTGACCAGCCAATCAGCATATATTTGTGCAACTTTGGTTGTACCAAGCAAATTGGGATATACACATAAACATAAATCAGAATGTATCCACCATAGGCAGGAAGAAAGACAGATGCCCAGGATGACTTTTCATTGATTCTCAGAAAACAAATAGCATGTTCAAAGTCGTGTAAAGATTATGTAAAAGAGAGGAAAAATAGACAAAAGAAAGCATACACCAACAGTGAACTCAGCAATTCATCATCAGATGCATCTTTTGATGATTTCTTCCATGTTTTCTGGTTCTCTCTTCCTTGAGAAGTGCTTCCTTTCCCCTGATGTTTTCTCCTGAAACTCCATAAAATAATAAAAGCCCTTATCACATATTTGGTCGGAGCATGGTAATAACGTGTTCACCATTCATCCAAAACATTTCTCCTAGCAAAAAGGATGATAATGTCACTGGTTGCTATGATTATAATGCCTTTAAACTTCTACCTTGCATGCCATTCAGTAACATCACAAGCCAACTCAGAATGAGAAGGAAGCATGAGATCAGTATCACCAGAATATATTCTTCCACAATTTTCTTAAACTTTTTCTGGATCAAGAAAAATAGATTATACAGGCAATATCATTTGCAACGTGAATTGTATGTATCTACATAGCATATTCAGGATATACTAATAGATTAAATCGACATCAAATAAAGGATATCGATTTCCACCAAAACTTTAGTGGGAAGTTGGATGCAAATACGAAAGTTTTTGGGCCAATCTCTTTATTGTGCCGACACTGACTACAGAGGAATTACCATGACTGATGTTTCTCAATACAGTTTTTGGAGTCAATATGCAGACAAAGACAAACAGCAGAAACTAGTTTCTGAACATGTAATAAAAGCTTGAAGCTAGAATACATGCTGAAAAAAGTGAAAAAGGGGAGGGAGAGAGGGTTTATAAGAACAGCAACTCTTAGCTGCCGACAGCAGATTTCAGATTTCCCACTGTGCTACTGAAGACTACTAGTGGAGAAAATCATAGGTGGAAACTCAAGGGCAAAGGATCACCCATCAGTTAGTGCACTTGAGTAAATTACTCTGGAAGTAAGGAAGAGCCATCCACTTCTCAAGATAATCCAATAAGCTTTGTGTGCATCAAAGAACTCACTTGTACCTTCTCATTGATAACAAAGTTTCATCATCAGAGTTGTCAGAACCTTCGGTAGAAGCATCACTTGCTTCCTCCACCAATTGCAGGTTGGTTTCTAAGCTTCTCTTTTTGGGGACATACAGGCCAAGTTGCTTAAGTTTTCGTGAAATCTTAGCCGCAGATAAAGTGCCCTCAGGATCAAGTGCATTTGCAATCATGTGGCTGCACCTCTTGTGGTCTTTAAATCTTTCATAGTAAAACCATATCATATTATTAGTCCAGATATAAGAAACGGATTTATGAAAGCCAATGCCTTGCAAAAGAAATCATTTTCTTATTTATGTATGTTTAGAAGAAATAGAAGTGGAAATCTCGAGTAAATAATGGGCAACAGAACTCACTGCTTGAACAAATCTTTGATCTTCTCTTCCTGCTCCCGACTAAATGCCTGCACTCTCTTTCTAGTATGCCTGAAAATGACCAGCAAGAATATTTAAAATCAAGTCCATGAAACATTTAAGTAAGCTGCTTAAAACACACTTACAGATGCTTTCTCTGTGAAGTAGCCTCTTCTAGTATATCTGAATTTTGAAGTCTGATCTCACTTTCTAGAACCTTTTCTTCATTCCTAGGCTTATTGGGAGCACTAGCATTTAATGTCTTTTTCTTCCGTGGGATTTTGTATCCCAACTGTTTAAGTGCCCTGATAACTTGGAGAGGTGAAATCTTTCCATCTGGATCAAGGGCTTCCGCGATGAGATCACAACAATTTTGACTGTCTTTATACCTGGAAATCATACAAGAATAATTGCATATGCTGCAGAACAAAGACTGGAAGCAACACAGAAAATTCATCTAAAGAAATCTGGAAATAGCAGTTCCCAATTTTCATTGTCTGAGTTAAACATTTTGGTTGCTGTTGGATCCATTAATCTAGAAGTGTGCTTGCACTAGTTATGCTGACACCTGGGTTGCAGAAGTTCTACGCACACAATAAAAGATCCAGGTCCTTCACAGAAGACTGCTGACCGGAGGTTGTAAAGCTGATTCTAAGTGTAGGAAGGATTCCTTGAGGAATTGAATTTATGGCTTTCTTTTTTTGAGGAATTGAATTTATGGGTTAAACATGTGGATTAAGGGATATGAGTTCAGCATGGAAATATTGTTACACTTGCATAAAAAGGAAAGAGCTTTAAAACTAGGAGGAATCGTGTGGAGGTCTAAACAAATAAGCATGCCCAAGTAGGATTGGATTCCTCAACCAAACTTCATTGAAATTAGGAGCAACAAAGTCAAGAGAAATTCAGTCATCACTACTCCTATATAAAAAACTAAATTGATGTTATTCTCTATTATGCTATTCACATATATGCACAGACTATTCTTGGCAATGGAATCGTAGCAAGAAGGCGTTTTGAGTTATTCAACTGATCAATGAAAAGAACTGTTCCAGAGAAAGTTGCTCCTCTAGTTCTTGAGTTGGTTAGGTTTGAGTCTGGTGATCTTTATATTGTAACCTATTTGCTTATGTAGAAATTTTATAATAAGTGATCAAAGTATGAAGTTTGAGTTCACTTTCTAGACTATGTAAAGTGGAGTCCATAAAGTGGTTCCTACAATCGGTTTGATTGTAAAGGCGAAAGGTACTAGAGTTTAATGTCTTTGGTGATAGAGTTACAACCTAAAAATTGCTAGAGCTTGGTGAAGTTTTTTGGAGATAAATCCACTAAAATAGGTTGTGCTTTTTTCCTCCCTGGAACAAGGAGTTTTTCAAGATAAAATATCTCGTGTTCTTATATTTTGCAATTTACTTGTTTAGTGTCTAAAGATCATCACAGTAGGTGGTAGCTAAAATAACACCAAGGATAAGCTGGTATAGCAATGTCGATTCTAAAAGATCATTTTTTTGCAACATTTTAGGTATATTGAGAGCACGAGAGAATATCACTAACAGAAGATATTAACAGAATAGTCAAGAAGAAAATAAGAAAAAGATCATCATTTGTAAAACAATATGAGTGGATAGTACCATAAAACAATTTACAAATTGAGATCTTTTCTTGAACTTACTTTCACAACTAACAACATGTGTGCCACCCTTCAAACATGAATTATTACCCCCTAGTTCCCAACTCTATGGCCTAATTTAACATATAACGAACACTTTGGAGCTAATCAGGTAACTCGAGGTATGTGCACACTTCTACTTTATCACTGGTAGGATTAAGAGGAGGGCTTCAAGCATATAATGAAACCATATATATGTACCTCTCAAATAGTTGCTCGGCTTTTTGTCGTGACTCATCATTAAGATCTTGTAATTTTCGTCTTTTAGGTTTCCTCTGAGACTCTTGTTCGACTGACTGATGTCTGCAGTAAAAAAAAAAACACAATAAAGAAGATGACTAAACTGAGAAATCAAGAAGGGCAAAAAAGCATGAATGAGGACCATACTTTTCCGAAGGTTGTTTCTCATTCATTGCATAATTTTCATCATTTGAAACTGATGCCGGGCTTTCCAAACCCTCTTCCAAACTTCGCTTATTACTATTTGTGACCTCTGCCTCGTTTCTGTAAAAAGCATGGCATTAAAAGATTTTATCGGAGATAAAAAGTTGAATTGGCTGTTTATCTTATAAATGAAAGACCTGCAACTTTGTCAAATGCTATTTTATCTTTTTTTTTAAAAGGGAATTATCAAAATTTATAAAAAGAGAACATCTCCAAAACTAAAGACAATTTTTTTTTCAAGTTTATGAAGTCTCACAAAAATAAATTCAGAGTCGAAGTAATACATAATTCAACATATGACATTCTTGTTTTCTTTGATTCAAGCACAATGGAATTTACAAAACAACAATAGCACCCTTATTAGTGCAAACATCTTACCTGACAGCATCAGAAAAATGTAATGGGAAATCAGCTTCATCATCACCAAGGGCATCAGCAAGACTTCGGCGGCTCCATCCATTTGCTTCAGATGAGCCAATTTCACCAGTCATTTTAACACCGGAACTATTTTTACCATCTTTCTTAAATTGAGATAGCTCCTTTAGCATGGAATTGCAAGTGAGATAATGACACTCTCGACGTGACTTCCAAAAGAGAACCTCTATGAAAAGTAGGGGATTACTCTTCATTTTGCGCAGCATTCTTCTAACTAAGTTTGTCAAAAAGAAGACTATGTTCTCGTATTCTCTGCAAGGCCTTGACTTCTGCTCCTCCAGAATGTCATAGAATGTGGTGAGGAGAGATAGCTGTATACAAAGCAGAAAAGTTAAAATGAGATCTGTTACTGAATCTTCACATTAATCATATCTCAAACAGAAGGTTTGATTGCTTTTCAACAATCAAAAGCATGCAAATTTTCAATAAATTACCTGGTATAGCATAGGAGAAAGTTCAAGATCATCACATATTTTCTGCAATATGTGTATCACAGAATTATTTGAAATAATAGAGTTGCTTTTGTAGTACTTTAGCAACCAACAAAGATTGTGAATGGTGGAGTTGTTTGCAAGAGTAGAGACTAGGGCAGATATTTTGAGATCATCTTCTCTAGTTAACACATTTTCATCACCAGAAGAATAATCCCCTCCATGATCATACTCGTCATTAACATCATCAGAAGGTTTTTGTTGCATCTCTGGCAGAGTGTTCTGGTGTTCGTCTGACTTAGCTTCTACAGAAAGAGGTTGATTAACCTGATCTAGGATTGTTATATCTCCTTCTCCCTTTCCAACTACATGAAGATTATTTGACTTCTCACTTCCAGAGCCAGCAGCATTATTGTGAGTTGTATCAGTACTCTCAAACACCATTTGATCTCCGCTCACCGTGGTACATCCTGTGTGTTCATCAACCTTACTGGAGTCTATGGCATCTTCTCCATTGTGAGCTAATCCAGTGTCTCTAGATTCATGATTAGAGCCACCAACAGGTAGCCCAAAGGAGGCTGAATCTCTAATCATTTCATCATCATTTTCCTTCTTGTCATCTGTAACTACAGACTTTGGTCGTTTCTTCCTCAACTTTTTTGAAATCTACACAAAAATAAATCCTTTTTAGTCAATACATACCAGATGCTGAAGCAAAAAAGGAGATCCATGAAATAAACTACATTTAGCATCTATGCAACTTAGGGCAGCAACAAGATACAGACCCTGCTTTTGCATACTGAGCCAACCATATGCACTTTCCCTGAGATAGCAAGAAACC
>DF358870.1:29815-55782 GCA_000787875.1 Solanum virginianum | reverse complement strand
TCTCAACATCCTCATCTCTGCAACATGCATCTTCTGGACATGTGCATTTTTTATTGGCCAACACTCCACCCCATACAGCAAAGATGGTCTAACCACATAAATATATATAAGCGTACACATAATTTATATATCTCACACACACATACAACAGAGATGAGTCCTTTTAAGTTCATGGCTCATTTCCAAATCCGACTTGAGACACCTGATAAAGAAAGAGAAGGCGCCGGCCCCCCATACATTAGAGTGAACTAACTCATATAGTATACCATATTACTCTCACTATAGGAACCATAACTTTATAATATGCTTAGCCATCTAACATACATAAGACTGCAACTCCAAAATGGTTGATTAATAGACCATGGTATTTGATTTGTCAAATACATCATTACTGTATACTCCATATATATAGCAGAACCTAATTTTTATTTTTTACCTTCTTAAAAGAAATAAAAAAACTAGAGTGGAAGAGTTAGCCAAGAAGTGCCACCCAACACCAAATGAAACTATCTTACCTCATCGCCTTTATATAGTTTAGCTTCCACTAAGAAAGAGGAGTTGAAAGCATGAGTAGGCAATAGTCTAGAACAGCTTCACTTTAGATATGGAATATGGGTCAAAGTTGATGCTATCTTGTTGTGATTCACTTCTCCATTATATCTTTATTAAAGAAATTAAGATCTGGACTAAATGAACATTCATACAGTATCTCCTCAATCCAAGCAAGGTTCTTTTTCTCTAACTAGGTCCTTCACTTCATATAAACATCTATTTATCTGCTGGAGAATATGAGCATTTGAAGTTTGATTACAAGTAACTGAATCATTCAAGATTAAGGATAAAAGCCCACAGAAATAAATAAAAGTAATTGAATATTAATTAAAGAAAAGAAATATAAAAGTTATCAGGGAATACCCTTAACGAACCACGTGCTTGAAGGTTCTCCATCAGCTTTATAACTGTATTGATAATTTCTACCAAATCAGCAAGGTAACTGGCAATAACAGATATAAAATATTAGTAGGAGAAGATTCTATATGCTCTAGGTTAGAAATACTTTTCTCCAAACACACACAACATTGCATTAACCTGATAAATAGCATGCAGTCAAAAAACAACAAATAGCACATTTTTTTCCTTAACAAAAAACGCAGTTTGATTCATGCTGACATGCTTTCATGATTAGTGCAGTGGAATTTAGAAGCCAACATAACAAACTTAGCTTATAGACCCTTTGTCTAAACATAAGTTATACTTTCTAAATAAAGTTTTCTGTAGCTAAGAAAATTCAAGATTAAAGATTTTCTGACATGGGTCAAGAAATATAATTATCAACAAGAAAATATACTTCAAAGTTACACTGTTGTGAACTGCGCTAACAAAACAGCCCCACCTGAAGGTTGGAACTGAAAGCAAGTTTTTCAGCAGATTCCAGCAGACATGCAGAATATTTTATGATTTTATCAATAGAGATGGCTTTACTGTGGCAGTTGAATTACATTAAATCCAAAATAAATGTGCAGCGCATAACACCTATTAAGATCTTAAATGAACTAATAAACTACAAGTAGCTTTTTCTAATTGTTCATAATTCAATATTGGATGTCATGAGACTTGGTAGAGGCATCACATTTACTGCATTCTTACGCAACTTTCTCCAATTTTCAGGAATAGTATAGTCTTTTTTAAAAAAAAATATATAAGTCAGAAGGGAGACCTTTTAGCTTGCTTATGGGTATCAAATGATTTGATCTGGTTCAAGAGAAACTGGGTCATCCCTTCTTCAGTTTGATCATAGAATAACTTGTAAAGAAGAATTCGGGATGTTTGATGCTCCTTGGAATCTTCTGGTGACTGCTTAAGCACCAATTCCAGAATAAGAAGCTGCCAACCAATATCAGCATAGTCAGAGAAGGAAACCAAAGTTTGTTTCATTCATAATATACCTAGACCAATCCTTAAGAAGAAGCAGATATTGAAGCAAGCATCACGCAACAGTCTTTGGGCTGGGAAATGCTGCATACTACTAGAGGTGTAATAATCTCATTTTATTTTGTCCTATGAATCCATCTCTTAGAATATGCAAGTTGTACCTACTTATCCATACAGAGGCATCTCAAAGTATACATGCATCTTGTTCTTTTCATCAACGTTAACACACTAAAATAGAACAAGACGAAAGACCCAGACTTTGAGAAAGTGATCACCATAGTTTTCACAAGAGATCCTGCCACATAGAGAAACTTGCAGTCGTTTGTCTCCTTCAGGGTCTCGAGCGAATAACGCCATCTCAAAAGAACCAATTGGAACATTGATATATTCAAGGACTCAGCAATAGGACCACATATACATCCTCTGAACAGTGTGCTGCCAGCTCTGGAATCCATCGGTTCTTGGGCATCAACGTCTTCATGGGGCTGATCAAGAGAATCAAGAGAAGATTGAGATATGGGATCACAAAGATAAATAGGGTAAATGGAAAGTACCTACTGAAATTCGAACAAAGGAGAAAAGCACACAATTATACAACAAAGAATTTTCCATGAGCCTGTATCATTTATTATTACATCTTGGAATTGCTCCTTTTTGTCTCAACGCTAACGATCAGACACCAGAAATAAGTGGTTTAGATCAGATCTTCAATGTTTTGAACATGACAATCTTAGTCTCCACATGCTAGATAGCTATAGATTTGGACATAGATCAGCAATACCAGTATCATATAAAAATGATGATCATGATTCATGGAGCTCGGTACAAATGAAAGAGGGGTCTATAAACATTGTTTAACTGGTTAATGTGTATGCATTCTCTGAACAGCTAACATTTAGTTGTTGACTAGTCAGTCAAACTTCCTAGTGCAAAAGTTTGACAGCATAATGTTTTTGCTAATTTGAACTTCACATTGATTAGTTGAGCTAATAAAATCACTAACTAATCAAACTCTGATCTTGACGTAAATGGACTCAGGATCTACTTTATAAATGTCTAAATTCATTGTAACTGGTACATAATAATGCATATCCCATGCCTAAATTAGCTCTACTAGATGGATACTCAGTCTCAGGTAACACAAATGTTTCCCTTCTTGATGACTCGTAGTAAGCCCTATGCAACAGCTGTACTAACAGTCGGGCATTACTGGAGAGTATAGAAAGCAGATTAAATGTTTCAAAGGATAAATATTCCTGACAGAAAATAGCCCCCAATTTAATTATTTCTATCAGTTTATAGCAACTCAAGTTACTAATAAAGAGAGGGTAAAAGGACTGTATTGTGCATGTTTACAGATAATTGAGATGCACACAAACCATATAACACCATTTGCATAAAACTTTGCTTTACCTGATTCAAGAACTTCTTGTACTGAAAAGAAGTAACAAACTGAGCAACCTGAAAGAAAATAACAATATCGCTATTCTGAATAGCATGATGTTCTTTTTCAATGTCATCACGAACGGACTGCATCAGGACTGCAGGAAATGAATTAGAATGGAAAAGTAAGTAGTGACATAAGAAGCAAACGAAGTGAAAGCAGATGCATCATCAAACCACATATCATACCATTGTATCCCCCTCCTAGGAACTGGTTAATAAAATCATAAAGAAAATGTAGAAGCTTATTGTTAGTTGCTGGTACTCTTCCTTGGTCCCAAATGGTCCTTTTTGCCGGACCTCGGTGCTTCGTGTGAGCTATTATCAGGGGATCATGGGAAACAGAGCAAGGATTGCCCTTGATTAAAGTTTTAGAACCATCCTGTCAAATAAACAAGTTAACATTAGCACTAGTACAAATTATCATTTCTTTACTGCAATTATTATACCATCAGTTCGAATGTATTAAATCCCCATTTCTTTATTCAAGAGGATATATTACCAGGGAAAATCGTGTAAAAGTTCCACTGAACTGAGAATAGCAACCCAGGTTTCGTTGTCTGATAACCTTTCTCTTTTGACGTTCTTCCTCCATTATATCTCTAAGGGAGTTAATTGAAACTTCACTATCTTCATCCACCTGATGAACAAAATCCGTTGATGAATCAGAAACCAGCAAGGGGGGACCAACTGCCATGAAAAAGCTTCTTCACCATATGAACTAGGCTAACTAAGAAAGTGTCACAAATGCATGCAGAAAAAGATATTTGCTCTCTTTGATGACACCTTCCTCCAAAACTTCATAACGCTAAAGCAATTGTTAACAAAGGAAGAATTGTCTTGCTGCACAGTTATCTTTGGGATGCACAATAAATTTTTCGTTCTCATGATTAAAGGAAAAGAGAGGCCAATGAGCATAAAACTCACAAGGCAAAGCAATAATTCCTTCTTATGCTTCCTGAAAAGTTATTGAGTCGGTGTCTTCACCTTACATATGCACAGAGGCAATTATAGTTAAGACTTTAAAGAAGTGACAACAAAGTAGGAGATCTTTCATCTTCTATTGGTACAACCATGCCTAAATTCCAAACTAGTTGGTCTCGTCTATATGAATCGAACTAATTACTTCTTCCACTTAATTTTATGTGTCTTAGTTTAATTCTACACATAATTTAAGAATATAAATAAGACTTGAATCTCATGGTCTGAACTAAAGGTGTGTATTAAACAAATATACATTTTTTAAAGATGTCATCTCATTCTTATAATGACGTATCATTAAGGGTAACATAGGAATGTTGGAATTAAAACCTTACTAAATATAGAAAGAGCTAGTTTTGAAAAGGATTAAAAGGAAAGTACAACAACAACATACCCAATGAAAGCCCAGAAAGTAAGGTCTGGGAAAGGTAGAATGTGCGCAAACCTTGCCACTGTGTTGTGGAGGTAGAGATAGTTTTCTAAAGACCCTCAATTCAAATGCTTTAATCCCAAATAAAAGAAGAAAAAATAGCGGAGAAAGTTCTGTTGAAGATGTTACATATAGAATGTGATAATCAAAACAATAGCAAGATAATGTGATAATCAAAATAGAATAAACAACATAAGGCAAGAACTATAAGAACGACTAGTCCTGCACTCGGCACTAAACCTTGCAAGGCAAGACCACACTCGACCCCTCCTACCCTTCAACCTTAATACGCAACCTCCATTCCTTCCCATCTAAAGTCATGTCCTAAGTAATATGAGAAATACGCCATGCCTTGTTTAATTACCTCTCCCTAATACTTTTAAGGCCTACCCCTACCCTTCCACATACCTTCTACAACTAGCCTCTCGTATCTCATAAAAGCATCAATACACCTCCTTTGCACATATCCAAACCATCTCATCTTACTTCCCTCATCTTGTCCACAGTAGAGACCGCTCCCACCTTCTCCCAAATCAATCCTAATCTTGTCACTCCTAGTATGTCCAAGCATCCATCTTAACAACCTTATCTCCATTATATACATCTTCTGAACATAAAATTTCTTGATTGGCCAGCACTCTAATCTCTGGCCTAGACAACAAGGACTAAAAAGCAAAGTAAGACGCATAAATTAAAAAAAGGGAGTATGTAGCTCCATTTAGACCCATAGCAATTCAAATATTTGGATTCTTTGGCATTATTGGTTCTCCGCATTTTCTACTAAAATACAAAGCACTAACAAGACTAAAGGGGTGTTTGGATTGGCTTTTTTAAGTAGTTTATAAGCTAAAAGCTAAAAGCAATAAGTTGGTCATACGCAACTTCTGGCTTTTAGTTTATTTTTGTACTTTTGGGGCCTAAAATGCTTTAAAGCACCAACAGTTTCAAAAAAAAATGCTTAAAAGCACCTATTGTCTTTCACAAACATCTCCAAATTTTATTTTTTTTTTAAAAAGGACTTAATAGCCAAAAGCTACTTAAAATTAAACCAAACAAAACCAAACAACCTCCAAAAGACTTCTAATATAATTTGATAACTTCAATGGAAAAAAAATTGTATTCCCTCTGTCCCAAATTAACTAAATTTTTGAGGCTTTTTTCAAGGTTCAAAATAGTTGAATTGTTCAAAGTTCAAGATGAATGTTTGAAACTTTTTCCATATTTGTCCTTTCATTTATTGAAGTTTTATATTTTCTAGGAGATAAATTACAATACATATTTATGACTCCCCAAAGGGTAATAGTGGAAAGTATAGTTAAAATTCTGTCTTTGAATGCTTCTCTTAATATGTGTGCATTGACTCACAAATTCAATTAATGTGAGAGAGGGAGCATTGTTTATTGGATCATTTTCTTTCTTTATAATATAATTTGTGTGGAGTCTGCATGAACTCCTAGAGAATGCAGGTCTTTTAAGACAATCCGTCTTTGTGATTTTAGGTTAACCCATCCTGATTTGACACATTTACCACCATGATTTCACACATATGAACCAGTGTGCCTAGAGGTTGACGTAGAACGTAACAAGAATACCTTAGCAACCTTCTCTCATTTTTATGTGTGCTATTTGCACTTTCGGCCGAAAGTGAAAATTATTTATCTAGTCTAATATTACACGATCATACATGTTAAACATTTGTGTTGCCACAACATTCATTTGATAGGTATCCTCTTACATAATATGTCAATCTAAGAACCATTATATAAACCTTGTTTTTTTTATCTCATTTCTCTTCTTTGAATTGATGATGTAATTATTTGGTCGAATAGGAGACAATATACCTTGATATTCTTGATCATTCTTTGATTTAGAGAATCATTCGATCTCAGTTAAAAAGGCCAATAACATTATAAAGAACTAGATTTTTGATAGGTATCCTCCTGTAGCATAACATTCCAACAGAACTTTCCCATTTCAGCCATCCTACTTTGATTCTATATGTAGCATCTTCATCTATCAAACCATTCTCCTAATACTTCAATAAGATATTAAGATTTATGTACAAAAAAGTTTGAGTGAGTGCTCCATTTTATCTTCTCTGAGTATTAATTTGAAAATATCTCTACGTTTATATGTACCTACAGTTTGTTATGGATGTCAAACACCAGCAATGAATTGTGTAAACCAGTATTAAAAGGTGCACCTGGTATACATGGCATTTTTGTAGAAAGAAAAATGCATCTCTCTTTTCATTCAATTTTTTTCAAGGAAATTAAGTCTTGTCAATCAAAGTTGCCAACATCTCCCGGCTTCTATATGACATTCTGGTCATAACAAGATCAGAGCTACTAGTGTTATCTCTAATCAAAATTGTAATTTCACCCAGAAATGACAAAAAGGGGGAAAAGCAAAGAAACAAAACAAAAAGAGAAAAAACTAGAAAAAATTGGACTGAACTTGTGGCCATGATATTGCCAAAAGACTAACCTTTGGATCCTTGGAATGTGCTTTAGCAATCAACTCTGGAAGCTGACCCATAAATATATAATAGAACGTCTCCAACAAAAGTAAATTATCATGACGAAGATAGCTACAAGAGCCACCAACTTGTTGTGAAAGAACTATGATGACTTCCATTACATTCTCTTGAAACAAGAGCTCCAGAAACCTGTCTCTGAGAAATACAAATTCTATCACAGAACCACCAGATTTCTGCTGGGTTGATATGTCTTGAATAGCCAAAACATTACGAAATAAAGTAAGCACCAGCTGCACCATTTTCCAGTCATCTTCGGTGAAGGCCTCACTGTTGACATGGTGAGATAAGTTTGTAACCAGATTAACTTGTATGAATCCATGATGAAACAGTAGCCTATCTTATGCAAGCATGACATTCTTGTAATGAAGTACAAAGAAGACAACAAAGGACTATGACATGTCAGTGTAATTGACAATAAGCCTCTATAACAGAATTTTAGTGTAACTCCAGAAAGCAAATATAAATAGCATACGGTCAAAGTTACAAAAACAACAACATGCCCAGTGATATCCCACAAAGTAGGGTTTGGGGTTGGGTAGAGTATATGCGGACCTTACCACTACCTCATAGGGATAGAGAGGTTGTTTGCGAAAGACCCTCCGCTCAAATGTATCCACTCCAAGTAAAAGAAAAAATATAGATATAGAATAATGGCTAAAACAAAGAGCAATATCAATTCTAGTAAAAGAAAAAAACAATAGAGTAACAGAATAATTAAAGAGCAGTAACAACACAACCATAATAGCGCCGACTAATCCTATAAAAAACCTAAAACCCATCACAAGGCAAGAAAACATTTTAACCCTACAAACTTTCTACCAAATATGCAACTCCTTTCTATCTAAGATTATGTCCTCAATGAAGTTGCACCATATCATATCTAATCAGTAATCACCTCTCCCCAATACTTTTTCAATCTACCCCTACCCCTCCATGTAACCCCTAAATCTAACTTGCACCTCCTAACTGAAGCGGCAACACACATCCTCTGCTCATGCCCTAACCATCTCAATCTCGCCTCTCTCATCTTGTCTGCCAGAGAAGTCACTCCCACCTTCTCCCGAATAACTTCATTCTTAATCTTGCCACTTCTTTTATGTCCACACATCCATCTCAACATCTTTATCTCTGCAATATACATCTTCTGAACATGTAAATTTTTAACTAGCCAACATGCCATCCCATATAACAAAGACGATCTAACCACCATTCTGTAAAATTTACATTTAGATTTAGGTGGTACCTCCTTATCACACAATACTCCAGAGACAAACCTTCATTTCATCCATGTTGTCCAATGTGATGTGTGACATCATCCCTGATGTCCCCACTGCTCTAGATGACGAATCCAAAATATTTAAAAGCTTTTCTCGTAGGAATAAACTGAGTGGCAAACGTCATTTCCATGTCTGCATCATCCATTGCAACACTGAATTTGCACTCCAAGTCTTTTGTTTAGGTACTAATAAAAATATGTGGTAAAGGCAACACAAAGCCAAGGCCAGCATTATCTACTTAGGTCTACAGACTGTGATAGAAGCTTTGAGTTATAAGTATCTTTAAGAACTGAACACCTTGATGGAGGCGTACTCATTAACAAGAATGAACATCTTTATATTTGTAATTGCTCACAAACTTATTTTTATGCAGTAAGCCAGGAAAAGGACTCATGGTTCAAGGCCTAGATACTTAATGTTCTATTTTTGGAGGATAAAATTCTAGCCCAAAGAATTTCAACACGAGTAAGAAAAATATGATGACCTAAAACGATAAAAAATTCTACGTCAGCAGCTTAGAAAAATAAGTTTTTCTTTATTTCCCTTGAGAACCATATCACATGGGAACAACAATATGAGCACTGGCACTCTAGCATGGATCTTGACAAATGAACTCCAAACTTGAAAAAGGTTGTACTTATCATACTGGATAATTGTCAGAATCTGATACCCTAGTTGAGTCTGCATCCACGTAAAGCTGTGCCTATTTATTAAGGAGAGTGGATAATGACATAAAGTCATCACAACTTCAAAATGATCCAGCTAAAGAACAGGAATGGGTTACAAGATTGGATTAGCTTGTTGCATGTGTCATTTTTACTGTAGGATAACTATTCAAAACAATAACCTCTAATCTTCTGTGCCAAATGCACTTACAAATTTGACCCTTATGTCACTTGCCTTCGCAATAATAAATCCATAGGTTTTAGAAAAATTAATCCTGATAAGCATATAAGGGTGGAATTTTCTACAGGCATATGCCTTAATTTCCATATCCAGAAACCATTTCTCAACGCTATTAAAACATAATGGGTCAGACCAACTTTTTACATCACTCAAAGGAACACAATCCCAGTTACCAATTTGACATGTGTATGTACAACATAATATCCAATGCATCCAACAAGTGGGGGCCTGGGGAAAGTGGGATGCGCAAACAAAAATATGAAGCCATAAGGTGATTGCAGTTACCAAGCCAAATTTTCCAATGGGCTTTCCAAGAGAGACATTATCACTGGCACAGCTTCACTAAAAGTAATTGATGATTTTATTCCCCAGAGAAGCTCTATCTGTTCCGGTATGTCATGTGATGTAGGCTCAATAGGCATCGTTAGAAACACCATAACTTTTACTGTACAAAAAGATGGAGAGCAAAGACACAAAATTAATAGAAGCAACAACTTTCATGTTTAGTGATATAAAATTAGTGGACAAAATAAGACAGACACCTGCATTTAACAGCAGATTTCGATCATCTTGACAATATTCAATAATGGGAATCAAATCTTTGCCCACTATATTCCATTTATATACTTGCTTAAAAACTTCTCTTGTTTGAGGGTCATCTCGCCTTAGAAACCTCAACAAATCCTTCAGATTATCTGCCAAGGAACCAGGAGAACAAATAACCAAATTAAACCAAACCATGGAGACAGCTCAAATTTGACATCCATTTACAAACAGAAATTAATATGAAGCTAGAAACAGAAATAAGCTTAAAGATGAAAACTTTTCATCAATTAATCAAGTACATGGATCACCCTATGCGGGCCCACATCATTCTAATATTTAAAAACAAAATTAAATTAAATTAATTGAACGAGCAAACAAACGTTTTGGCTTGAACTAAAGGTAATTTCTAACTGTTTTGGCAACGACATACCTAGGCAATAATTTCCTTTGGTATAGCCGATTCGATTTCCATCATCGTCCTCCTCAATGATCCCAAGGCCAGCGCATATTATTGACAATCCTTCCATTGATTATGACTTGTTTGAAGCAATTTTTCCTCTTGATTAAGGTATAATTCGTATAATAAAGGATCTGGGTTGAAGGTTGTATGGTAATTCTGGAAGAAATTTTGGATCTTCTTACATACTGATGAGTAAGTGTTAGGGTTTTGATGGCGCCAAACGGGATCTGAAAATATTTCCCGCGCTTTGGAAATGATATGGTGTTACCAGGACCACCGAAGAAGTCGAGTACCTCATGATGTGGTAGACTGTCATTTGCTCTTCTGATGGAGAAAAAAAGAATTCCTTTTTTTTTTTTTGTTTCTGATATGGCAAAATGAGAAATGCTCGAAATTTAATAAATCCTTGTTTTAGGAAATAAACCAAACACAATTTTACTTCTCTTTCATATACTCATAGTCCCTCCGTTAAAAAAAAATAATTTTTTTAATTTGTTTCAAAAGTATAATCTTTTTTTTTTGTCAATATTTCAATTTTAACTTTTCACAGATATAGCCTATTTAAGACTATAAGATTAAAAAATATTTTTGTACATCCGATATAATTTTAATACAACCAAAAAATTAAAAAAAAATAAAGTTCTTGTCAAGTGAAACTATATTATTCTTGTTTAAGGGAAAGTAACAAAAAGTTGTTTTTGTTCCTAAGAATTGTGAAATATAAAACAAAGTAAATTAAAGATCCATCAAAAACTCTCTCATTATATTCTAAGATAAGGGTAAACACACTATCTTTACAACTCATTTGTGAAAATACTGGACATGTTGTTTGTTTTCAAGTTGAAAATGATATTCATAAAGTGGAATTGCACTTGGGCATGAATACAAGTTGGAGTTTTTGGAATTTTGTGATTGATTTGAGTGAAAATTCTGAAAAAAAATAATTAATTTATGTATTTAAATAATTTGTAAATGTTATTTATTTAGTTTCTTTTTGTCATCACGATGTTGGGAGTTAACAGAAGATGATACTTTGAGTAGGATTAAATTAATTTTTAAAAGTTGATGATTACTATTGAAATATTAAACTGATAGAACCATGAAAATAGAATATTAAATATACGACTCAAGTCGATAAAAGATTATAGAAGGTGGCTGGTGCTAAAGTTTTGAAGAGAAAAAAAAAAAACTTACGCATAAATATGATTGTGGGGTAGATTGGTGTAGGAGGAAATTCGGAGATTTCCAATTTATAGGACATACTTCCTTTCTACTTGTACATCGTTTAATCTGGACATAAATTTTAAAGAACTTATAATCTTCTTTTTTCTTTTATGCATGAAGCTTACTGAATATAGTAATAAACTTACATTCTTCTTCACTACATCAGTTCCGGAAGTAGACAACTCAATCCAAGAATTTTCTCATACAACCACCACATTCAAGCGCCGGTTTCATTGGTATCTAAAAGAAAAACATAACATGGTATCCTAGGCCAAAACATACAGAAGCACGAGGTAGATGCAATAAATATAACACCCTAGCAATCTTGCAAGAACACTCTTGGTAATACTGCTAACTGAGATCTATTCCTAATAGATGGCTGAAGCATCAAGTGCCCAACAATAATAATAACCTCCCAACTAAAATGCAGTTGAGCTGGTTCCAGGTTTTTCATCTGTCTAAACTTTCCTGACCTGGATATTGTGAGTGGATTGAAGCCGCCAGATTGGCTGCCTGCCACTCTGAACAAGAGCTACCTGCTCCCCTTCCTTTACCATCCCTTGCTTCTGTAGATTGACAACGAGTAAAGATTATAATGGATACGTAAGTGTCATGTAAAAATATAGTAGTAACATACTGGCAACTTTAGGAGAATATCGTGGATGAACAGAGTATAACTAGTTAATGGAATTGTTTGTATCAAGATTTCACTTTTACTTATAAAGCGCAGGTAATAGGTAGGCTAAATGTTATATGACAAATCATCCATTCATCCATGACCATGATATGAGCAATTTCAAGCATTCGTTATTAAAATTCCTCAATGCATATTCTGTGTATTAAGCAATAACTATAAAAATGAGCATATGTAACTATAAATGACCATATGCTGAAGGTAAATCTCACCTGCAACAAGGACAATGCACTAGTGAAAGTTTCCTCCGCACAATCTAAGAACTCCATACATATTGGACATACGCCTTGGTACGAAGCCAGTCTCTGTTGAATTTTCTTACTGCAGCCCAATCATGAAAGAAATGATTAAAATTCATCAACTTGATAGAAATCATTCAGAAGGTTCTTCTCAGATTTCCCTGGAAACATTAACATACGCAAAGGCAGCAACTAAGTAATACCAAGTTGCTTATGTACTTAAAACAGGAACTTCATTATCATCAAGAGAAAACTATCGCCGTTTCTCTAGGTGTCTTAAATGCATTTACCACACTGAACAAGGGCTACATGCTCAGTCATTATTCAACTGTAAGCAATCAGTGCCAGAGGGAAAATAAATGGTTTATTATTGGAAATGAAACCAGTTCAGCTGAAGAATTTTTCTTTCAAACATTAACATCAAAGTTAGACCAATAGGGTAAATACTCACCTATTTGTAAAAGCAAATATAGTGCCAGAAGGACGATAATGGCTCAGTAAGATGGCCATGAAACCAGTTCTAGTGAAGACAACAATTGAGGTTCCAAGAGTGTTGGACATCATGGTTGCATGGAAAGCAAACATCTCGCTCATATGGTTCTGCAAAACAGAGTTTTGGTAAGTATTAACTCCTTCAGACATTATATTTTAAGAAAAAGATGGAGGAAGATGAGTAATCTACAGATGAAACTAAAGTGGCACAGTACAAAAAGACTCAAAACCTTGAAGGCTTGGCCTAGATTTGCAGGGGTTTCACCACCAACGATAGTAGCTTCAGTCCGTAGTGACACGGTGTGCATAACTTTGACAGCTTTCAAAGGAAACCTGTAATCAAATGAATCTAACTTGTGAGAGATGCAGATACGTTATAAAATGATTTATTGTAAGAAAATCTCAACTTCTGGACTTTGGTACCCCAAAGCTATTAGATTCAAAAAATAGGATCCCAGCAGAAACACTTATTACTCATGAAAGAACCTTGACACAGTTTCCAAAACCAAGCTCTTAAAAGGTAACCCTAAGCTATGTTACATGGATCTCTCATTCGCATGAATTACTCGTGTCTAACAGGTGTGACATGGGTGTGGGCAAACTGCATGAAAACTTACTGCACACTTCAACACAAACCCAAATTCTATGTACTAAGCCCCAAGTTTAAAGAGATAACAACTTACTTTCCATGAGCTGTTTCTCCAGAAAGCATAACAGCATCAGCACCCTCTCTAACAGCAATCGCAATATCTGATACCTCTGCTCGAGTTGGGGTGGGATGGACAATCATGCTTTCCAGCATGTTGGTGGCAACAATGACAGCTTTTCCCATACTTCGGCAAATATTGATGATTTCTTCCTGCATAGCAAGATATTTCCATCAAAGGATAAATAGAGAATACATGGTCAAGACCTCTTTAAAAAGGTTAAAAAAACATCCAGTTCTGCATCCTTGCAGTAGAATATATAACTAGGGTGTTGTTGACCTTTACCTGCAACAAGGGAACCTCCTCGATAGGTAGCTCTGCCCCAAGATCTCCTCTTGCAACCATCGCCTGAGTAAAACAGTTAAAAACCATTAATTTGGATTATTATATTTCTATCAAGGAAAAGGATAGAAGATGCAAGCTACGATCCCGTACAAACGTGCAAGTAGTAAGTCCACAAAAAATGGTCAAAAGGTTGCCATAGGATTAGGGACTGCACTGAATTCAAGGAAATGGTAAAACAGATTTGGATAGTCTCTTGTGGCTGTGTGCTAAAGATAGGGGGGTGAGTGTTGTTATGGATAAACATCCAGCATATTGGAAGTATGACACTGAAGTATCCTTGGCATAGAGCCTGAATAGAGAGGAATCGATATAGAAGATATAGCCGACCCCAACTGATTTGGAATTAAGGGTAGTTGATTGATTGATCTTGTGGGCTTAAAACACTTGAAATCCTCTAATCTTTAAAAGAGAGGAAAAGGAAGAAGAAACTCTTAACTATTCAAGTACAATCTGTGATTTCCAAATGTTGCAAACAACTTCAGTGTATGCCAATCAGCAACAAAGAAGAAAGAAAATACTACCAGCAATATATTTGATCAGCAAGCCACAGAATATTTTCTAAAAAGTACAACAAGAACAACATACCTAGCAAAGTCCCACAAGAGGGGTATGGGAAGGGTAGAGTGTATGCAAACCTTAACCCTACCTCGTAGAGATAGCGAGGCTTAACCAGTAAAATAAAGTACTAGAGAATTACCCCATCTGATGCAGCAATTATTGAATGCAAATTTGGTATGGAGTCTGCACTCTCAATTTTCACAATAACATGAATATCCGCACCACAACCTGTCATATCAAAAAAAAAAAGGCTAGTCAAAAAGAGTTGAAACAAAAATGGATAACCACTCATTGGCACTTTCAGTGCTCATTAAAAGGAAGGTGGAACTACTCTTCAAATAATTCTTCAGTTCGTGGACCACTGCTGCATCTTTGACGAAGGAAACAGCATAAAAGTCAATGTCATTGTCCACTCCAAACTTGATATCATCCCAGTCCTTTTCTGTTGCACAATGTGGATTACTGTATCAGCAAGGCAAGCATAACTGTCTGATTCTTTCAAATGCAGACAAGACCTGAATTTATAGCAAAAAAGGAAGTAGTCTGACCAGTAATACTGGGAAGTGTGGCACTTTTGCCTCGAACATTTAGATGTCTCCTCGACTTAAGCTCCCCTCCATCAATAACTTCACACTTGACAGATTCTTCTGTCTTGGATTTCACCTGTAAAGACATCATGCCACCTATAGTAGAAAAAAGAAATAACAATTAGATAAACTCTGCAAAAGCTTCAGGTATATACCAAGAATGTGGAAAAAAGAAATTACAATTAGCTAAACTCTGCAAAAGTTACAGGTATATACCAAGAATGTAGAAAAAAGAAATTACAATTAGCTAAACTCTGCAAAAGTTTCAGGTATACACCAAGAATAATAGACACAAGCAGAACAACAAATTACTACTTTAGTCATGACTGTTATATGGTACCTTACCATCCCCTCAAAGTACTATCACCCACCAATTCACCATAATAAAGCTCAAAACGTGGTGTCTAACTTTTAGTAATTAGGTCTCTCAATGGTTTAATAATTTTGAGCATGTTAGTACAGTCACTTGTACAAGATGTCTATTGCATGTGCAAGAGGGAGATGGGTCATGACACTAGCAGGTGGATATTAAATATCAGCAAAGATAGGCCATCCAGAGATCCAGAATGATAAATGTCAAATAGTTCCAAATCAATTAGAAAACGTCTCATGAGCACAAGATCCAAGAAAAGGCACTCTCCTATATTGAACAACACAAGGAATCAGTTAAAAGTGTGCAAATCTTTTTAAAAGCAACAGCCAAAACAAATAGAAAAATCTGGACTACAACTAGGCGAGAAGGATGCCTATTTTTTTCTGCTTTTGTGAAAATGAGATGGCTGTCCCTTGATGAGATAAAGTTCACTGATTCACATAATGCAACGTCACAGCAAAGACTTCTCCCGAGGGCAATTAGCGGCTAGGCCTCATATAGGATACACTGACTCAACGTCTAGACCTTTAAGGCAATATTTGATTGTAGAAAGGCTTTGATTTCACTATTTAGTTCACGTTTGTAGTCTTATGAAACACAATTTGTGTCACTCAAGCCCTGCAACCCTCAGATTTATGGAGATGTAGAAGCATAAGAATCCTAATGAAATTGCAACAAGATAACCTGCAGGGAACTTTTACCCTACTGAAATGTGTACAATTTCCATGAGTCAATTAGAGGAAGTTGAAGCAGTCAATTTCAATGCCTTCCAATGACAAATCAATATAAGATGTTATCAGACAAAACTAGTTTTAAAATAAATAAATAAATAAAACCACTTAACATACCATCAACGAGAAGCATGTCTCCTACTTCAACATCATTAACAAAGTCATCATAATTGACACTGACACAGTCAGCTGTTCCAACCCCTCTCTGAATTGTGAAAGTGAATTCCTGTCCAGGTTTCAATGTGATTGGCTGGGGCAAGTCACCACTTCTAACCTCAGGACCCTGTTAGCACCAAAACAACAAAGAAATAAGCGGCTAAAAATTCAAAACTTGGCAGAAAGAAAGATCACATCTAGCTAAATAATTATCAGGTGCTAATGAGAAGTGAAAGTTATCTTTGATGATATATATTACATGAGAGCAATTTCACTAATATTCAATGATCAAACAGTTGATTAAAAGTGATACAGGAATTATCTGAAGTTGTATATTAGTTGAAGGAAAAAATGTTTGCTTTCTTCCTAGTCCTAACTTGAAAGGGATGAATACAGGAAAGCATGAGGTGTTCAAAATAAACTGGAAAAAATAGGACCAAAGAATGAATCAAACTGAAAAAAAAAAACATGTAGTTTGATCTGGTATGGTTTGGTTTTAAATTATTTTTTTAAAAAAAGGAAACAGATAAGACATAATTTGATCTGGTTTTAAATGTAAGGAAAAAATGAGAACCTAAACTAAATCAAACCAACAATATATATACTGCGTGTGTGTGAATGTTGTCAAAACTAAGAGGAAATACTTTTGCCCTTTTCATTCTTATGCAGTTTTAAACTACTTTTGCCAAACGAATATCACTTCTTTTCATGATGCTTTCGAGTTAAATGCAGGGTTAAACTGGAAAGCATGCCCCTCTTTAATCCAACATGGCTCCCGTCAGTGACCCTTGAAACAGTGTAGTAGGGATGGTTCTATCTTTTTCTCCCAACGTATATTTTGGCATTTTATCTAAGTAAGTTTTAGCAGAGCCGTCATTTTTGTTTATGATTCAGTTGATCCTAACTGCAGTCTTCACTGTTGTTTCTTTATTACGGATGAGACCCGCAGAGATGTGAAACATTTGGAGCCCTTCATTTCCTGTCATAGTTGATGTGGCTAGCTTCATAAACGATAGCTTTGACATTTAAACACTCAATGAAGGACCAGTAAACTGGTTTTGTAGAATTTTTCATGTGACAGGAATGAACAGGAAAAGATCAAAGAAAATGAGTACCTAAATACACTGTAACCAACAAAGCTATTTTATGCTTGGATTGATTTGGTTTATAGACTTGGCACACAGACATAGTTGATTCAATGAAAAAAAAAAAACAATTCAAAATGAAACACGAACGCCCCCAAGGAAAAAAAAAACCTATACTACCATGACTGTCATTTAGTAGATCCGTAGAAGAGAAACATAATACACAAAAAAGTTCAATAAAAAATAAACTAATTCTCATTGTAACAAATTGCCCAGTCCATTCTGGCTTTGATCAATTTAGATTTTCAGACCAATGTAGTAATTGTCATTCATACAACGCCCCATGTTGCTTCACAGGAATTATCAGTTCTGTTTTGAACAAAGACCTCAACATTCATATTCTTATAAGGCTAAATCAATGTAGTACCAATTGGTCGCACTACTCATCTACTCCTAAAATAAGGAGTATTGTGATTGACTCTGCGTGACATCTTTAAAAAGTTGTATATTTGCCATGGCTACCACAACTGACAAAGGAATACCAAAGAAGGTCTCGCTGTCATAGAGTGGTAGATCAGTTAAACAGAACCAATCGTATATCATTTGAAAGTTCAATCAATAAATCAACACTTTGGCTACGTGATGTTGGAATCAAATCTGGTGGAAAACTAGTGTTGACTATGTGATGTTAGAATCAAATCTGGTGGAAAACTGTTTCTTTATAAAATCAATTTCCTCTTTGCTGCCCCCAAACTAGTGCCCACATTAAAATGAAGAAAAAATTTACCTTTGTATCAAGCATGATGGCAATGACATTGTCCTTAGATTGCGCATTATACTCCTTAACCAAATCAATGACTTTCTGATGGGATGCATGGTCTCCATGAGACATATTCAGTCGAGCAACATTCATTCCAGCTTCAGCCAGCTTCCATATCATTTCTCTCGTGTTTGTAGAAGGACCGATTGTGCACACTATCTTGGTCTTACGTCTTACTGTAGGTTTAGACCACATGCCCACTGAAGTGTCACCAAGTTGCTGAATTGCCTGAAGATACTGCTGTTGCTCCTCCTGTAACAATAACAACCACTATCAATATGCCTTCATTAGGCTAAAGAGTCAAAAGAAATCCATAAATGTGAATTAATAATATTCTCTCCGTTTGAATTTGTTCATTTTACTTTCCTTTTTAGTACGTTTCAAAAAATAAATATTCTTGAGTTTTCTTTCGCAACTCTTTAATTATGATTTTCATATGACATGTTTAAGACCACAAAATCAAAGGACATTTTGTTACATTCTACGTATATTTAGTTTAAGTTAACAAAATCCAAAAGTGTTCATAATTCATAAACTCCATGACCAGACAAAATATTTAACAAATTCACATAGCTCAAAAAAGGCACAAGTTTTTAAGTGGCAATTTACAAATCTATTTTACGTAAAACGAGTAGTGTATATTGTCTACAACTTAAATCATTAAAAACTTGTAATCCAACAAATTAACAAAAAAAGCAAATTAAAACTGTTGTAACAGGCTTTTTCGCAAGTAGATGTACGAGCAGGCTAAATTGCAAGACGACCTTTGGAACATCTTCAGGAGAAACAGGGAGAACTTGAGGCTCGGCCCGCGTAGATCTCCTAGCAATGATCTGCGGCATACTGACACGACCAGCTCTACAATTATTGCTCCGTTCATTCCGACGTAGCACTTTTGAACCAAAGCTAGGAGGCCTAATCTTCTCAATTTGACTCTGCAGGGATCCATTGCTAGGGCTAGAGAATGAAGATTGAATCGAACGAGTAGCCACCACTTGAGCCATTTTCCGGTAATGGACGGAGAATTTAGAGCGAGAGAAATGTGCGAGGGAATGAGGAGAGATTTATTAAGAGTATAAAAGTCGAGAGCTAAGAGTGTTGGGACTTTGAAGAAATCGCCGCTATGGTTGGCGGAGATGTCAAAGAAAGAAGGGGGCCGCCTCGTGTGTATCGAAGCTGGGAGGTTTTGTCAAACTGTTGGGTTTTAGGGGAAAAATAAGCAAACCATTAGTCTTTATCTTTAAAGTAGTACTACTACTATTCTTTTAGCGATTTCCCAACAAAATTGGATTAAAGCGACGTCGTTCTTGTCTGACTTGTGCTCGTTTCGGATATATAATACTTCAACTTCATCTTTTCATCCTTTAAAAAAAAAAGTGTTCCATATTATTTACTCTACAATCATATTTGCATTTTCGGGGCCTTTGAAAAATATTACTGTGTTTTTTATTTTAATTTATGTGATTTGTTTAAATTTTAAAAATAAAATACTTTTATGGATGTTGGGTCATGTTTCATTATAAAATTTAAAAAAATAATTTTTATGTTCGAAATAACGAATAATATGTAAAATTATTATTGCAATTAAAAAAGAAGAAGATAAAAATGGGCAAGCTGTAAGTCAAAAAGAATGGAATCTTCCAAATAGTATAAAAGATCACTTAGGAATTAAATAGAATAAAATGATTTTCTTAAAAAATGAAAATCTAATAAAAAGGAAAAGTTTATATTGTTCATTGCATTAAAAATGGGATTAATTATACAATGAAAGCTTTGAAAAAGAATAACAAAAAATATGAGAACAAACTTGATCTGCGATGCTCAGATATTGAGTCAACGAAAAAATGATGATACATTTAATATAATATTTCAAGAATTTCCTTATAATAATAATAAATAAACATTTAAATAATATTGGTTTTAGTTTAGATCATGATAGTATAACTGTTATATACGCTAGATTAGATTAGATCTAATTCATTTGCAGTCAATGAATATAGAGTGATATGTGCAACAACTCAATTATCAATACTATTTTTATCCAGAAATATTTAGTACCTAAATAAAATAGCTTATTGGAAAAAATTGTAATTTATTATATTTTTATATAATTTTTGTATATCGAAATTCTTATTCTACACAATCGTATTAATACAATTTAATTAATTTTTAAAAATTAGTCAAATTAATTCTCCAAAATTACAGCATGACAATTAACCAAAAAATTAAGGGAGTAGTCTAGCTGGCAGCTTTGAAAAGCTTATATAGACATATATTGTTAATGTAACCTCTTTTTTACGTAAATGATACATTTTTCAATGGACGTTTAAATTTTAAACAAAAAGATATTTTATTTTGTTTTCAGAATAACCAATAAATTTAGAGAATAAAAAATATATAGAATAAAATAGAACCATCAAAATATAGGAACCTGGAGGGTTGCTACTTGAAATCATTTCTTTCTCGTTCACTCAGGGGGTGTTTTATTTATGGATACTCCTCTGGCCTTGGGGAATGGGGCACTCTTGTCGGACTTAAATCTCCTTGCCGAAAAGCCCCGGAAGAGCCCACTCAACCACTATTTCCTCAAATTCCTCTTGCTAGGAGTCTGTCATTAGGGGAACAAAGGGGCGTGGAGGAATTAATCCGCCTTGAAAAGCGGGTGATTACGCAGTTACAATACATATATGTATAACTAAATATTCTACTTTGAATCTAAATTCATTTTTCTTCTTCTGCAGGTACTTTGTCAGTCCCTGACTAATACTGAAAAACAACCAAAATGCAGCACTATATAAATAGTATAGGATGTAAATATCCAACGTAAATACACAGCCAAACTATCGCCAACTATATGGATAATATCTATGTATTATGCATTCAACCTGCAAACACAGCTACAAATGATTACCATCTATTTCTATTATATTAGAAAAGGCTTGTTTCAACATATTTGCTTCATGTCCTTTATTTGAGATTTGAGTGTCTTTATACTGCTTCATTCTAAGTGTTTTTTAAAAACGTCTTTGAATGGACACGTTGTGTCTCACTTCATCTTTATAATTTTTTCCTTCACCTGTCAAATTATTTCTTTGATTTTTTCTAACATTTTAATTTTTCAGAAACTATGATTTTTTTTTCTCTTTGTAGTTGTTAGTCTTATCTAATTATCAATTTTGTCTTTTGGTGATGAAATTTGATTCGAATGTCTTCATATATTCCTCTTTTCTGATTTAGATTTATAGTTGATATTCAATTTTGTTTGTGCTTTGAATCGCTGTAACTTAAACTTTTGTTTTGTTTAGATCCGTGCATCGCCTAATATATTTCTGCTCAAACGTAAATTTAATTTTTAAAAAAGAAATTATTTTCTCAAGTGCATAAATGAAACAAGGTTCTATGCCACACCGAATTTGTTTTACATTACATAACATAAGAAAAATTCCAAATAATTTTCTTTGATAAACTTAATTCATAGTCACTCAGTTTTAATTATTATTCTCTTCAACAACAGTCCTCCACCACAATAATTTTACACACTCTTCACAATGGAGGCACTATATCCGCTCTGCTCATCCCAAAATTTCGACCACAACATAACACCCCCATACTTGCGCGATTTCCTAATCACCGGAAGAATTTCCTTCGTCAACACATCCGCCGGAATAAACCCGCTTCCGGCGGCCAGTGGTGCCGCCGGAAGCCCCAAAAATATCCTCCTTGCATTCACCGACGTGGTCCACCGGATCCAAGAAGTTTTCAGATTATCCGTATTATTTGGAGTATACTGGCACGGAGGATTATTGTAAAATTGAATCCAAACATTGTCAAAAAGCTTTGTATCCAGAGCAGTACCAAGCAATCTATCAGGAAATGGGCACTGTGGAGCTGCTGTAAGGTACACTTTTTTTCCACGCTTGCTATAATTTTTCAAGTATTTAGCTAGATCTTCATAATGAAGCGACGATCCAAGCTCAATATCAAAATCAATTCCATCGAGTATCGCATTTCCCAAAGGCCTAAAAGAGGAACGCCCGCCTAAGAAATTGTTCCATAAGTAGTGTGCAACGTCCTTAGCGTCTTTTTTGGAAGCTAGTGAGTAATTTCCAACGCCACCGCCAATAGATAACATTACTTTGACGCCTAATTTTTGGCAGTGTTTGATTTCCGGACCTACGATTGTGCAGCCGTTGACGGCGGGGTTGCAGTGGCCGGCGAGATTGATTTCTGGGGTTTGGCCGTTTCCGAATTTGTTAAGAAAGGCTAAGTTGACATAGGCATATCTGCGAGAATTACAAGTGTCGTTTAAAGTTGCTTCGTTACCGTTTTGACCCCAGTAAATGGCTATGCCACTAGCAATTGAGTTGTGCACGAGGGCTAAGAATAAAGCAGAGGAAAGGAGGAGTTTGTTGGTCATTTTAGATGGAATTTGGGGTATGATGGGAGTTAAATTAAAAGAGTGTTTTTTATATAGGAGGAGATTGGGAGGCAAAACAAAGAGGATATTTTCTTTCCATAAAATAGTGTACCACTTTCTTGCATTATGGGGAATTCTTGGAATATTTTTTCACCAGACGGCTGAAGAATGAAGAAGTCAACATCCAAGGGATATTTTGGTCATTGTCATCTCCAAGAATAAATCGAGTAAGTTTATTGAACACTATGATCATAAATATAATAAAACATAAATCCAAAGTCAACATCTGTCCATAATGTGCGGTTTTTCTTGGCGTTTAGAGGAGCCTTACCTAGTCGTGATTCAAAGAAGCAAAGTAACCAAGAGGCAGAAACATGATGAGACTTGGGAGATGATGGGATTTTTATAAATGCTACAGCTGTGAGTCAAACTTATGAACCAAAAGTATTGTTCAACCCTCTTTATCCCTACGTTATAAGTTTTCCTTGTGTTAATAGAATTCAACTATCCATACTATATTTATAAAAAAAATCATGATTGGATAAACAATCATATCCTAAATTAGTGTGGATCAAGGAAAGACGTGCTATTGATAATGCGCCATATGGCTGACTGCTACTTAATTAGTGTGAACACATTTTTTTTGGGTAAAAATACATTCAAAGGTGTACCTTCTCTTTATTTTCTTTGCAGTCTGCATGAACTTATCAAGAAGCCTTAGATGTGATTTTCGAACTCACAACGTCTAAATTTTGAATTCCTCATTGTCTCGTGCAGAAAGCAATTTTGAATTCCTCATTGTCTCGTGCAGAAAGCAATACACTGTTCCGCTTCTCAGAAATTATAGCAACCTTAATTTGAACAAAATGGATTCCCGGATGTCTGATCATTTCTTACAGCTAGCAGGAAAGGTGCACTATTTGTAGGTTGATAAACTGGGCAATTAAATCTTTATCTATGGTTTGGAATTCCTGTTCATCAAACTAATGTTCAAATTGATGTACTCTGGTTGCTAAAAATGCTATTGTAGGCAGCATTGCAGATCTACTCATGTCATCGGATAAATGCAGTGGAAAACTGGAAATATGAATTGAAAAATGTATTTCCACCATTAATAACTTTGAAAGATGACAATACAATATCCACCATGAACACCACTATCAACTGCAAGTGCACGGATAAGCTGATCTCTTGTAAAACCAAGTGGTCATTCAATATTTACGGAGTCCTTTCAAATAAAAATTCTTCTATTTTTTGGCCAATGGAACAGGGGTGGTTTTTCATTTCATTTTATTTGGTGGGTGGGTGGGGGTTTAGATTGACTAGTTTTTAATGTACGTCTTCATATAAAAGAGTACTAGATTAATTGATAATGTACAAATGTCTTCATACAAAAGACTGAAAGAGTGTACAAGATTAATTGAACAATGGAGAAGAAAGCTTCCAGCTGAAGCTTTATTTGTTCAGATGTCCTTTCAGCTATTCTAGATTGTAAGAAAACAGCAATGTAGAAACTGGTTTCTGCTATTCCTCTTCCTCACCAGTAATCTTTTTCTTAAGAGCTTGAACATCACTTGCTAGTTCATCCCTTCCACTCTGAGAACATAAAATCCAGTTTTACAATTAGCCATATATGCACTACCTACCCTCAACTGTGAACGTACACTGACAGAAAAATGATATTACTAGTAATAAAACACCATATTCAGCATGTTATTTAAGCCCAAACATTTATGCTCTTGCAGTAGAGATGTGGATTTGTGGCTTATCAAACTAAATTCAAACATGATCTCCTAGGTTGTTTGGCATGTTGAGGGTCTCTGATGCATGGAGAGTTATGCAACTAATGTAACTAAAACATGTGAAAACTCAATTTGTCTTTAATTTGCCTCAGCTGACATTGAAAAGATGTATAATTGGCCTATAAGTAACTGAGGTGACAGTTGTTGGAAAGAAATGAATGAACAGTAGCTCGTTTGCAGTATGACTAGAGTAATGTCAACTGGATGGGTTATAAATGTCTTCCTAAAAGATTGACCTGAAATTTCTAAGCAAAAAAAAAAAGACTCTTGCGGTGCATGCTATTTTAACCTATGTTTATACCTAAGTGTAGAATAGCTATTAATTGCAAGAAATGATATGCAGTTTTTTCATGCTAAGACCGTACCTTGAAGAGAATGTATCTGTAGATGAACCATACAAAGTATCCAAGCCCAACCAACTCCAAAAACTTGGGTAACTGGTTCAGAAGAGGTTAAATCGTCAGAAACATTTGCTTAGGTTCAATAATTGCAAGAAAGGAGAAGAGATTATGATAACCCCAAATGGACAAGGCTAAAACTAGTCAATGTAGCGTAGAGCTCTATATTGGCACCCTATATGTTGTTAAGACACTGGAAAAGACTGCTGCAATTAGATCACTTACCAGAGGTATGGAGTCTAATGCATCAGCAACGATTGAAGATAACCAAAGACCAAGGATTGCAGAACTTCCATAAAGAGAGACTGTGGGTTTCTTTTCGAGTCTGTCCCACTATTACAAAGTTTTCACACATAGTTGAATTTCAGCAAACGAACAAATGAGCCAGTTTTGAGGCATAACAAATGATATGAAATGTTAGAGAACCTTACCGCGTCTTTTACATCAGAAAATACCTTTCTGATGCGAGCAGCAGACTCAGATGTTTCCTCGTCAGAAGAGGAAGCCCTGATCTTGAAGATAGGAAATCTCTTGGAACCTATGCAATGTCGGAAGCCTGAAAACTTTACACCTTAGACCAAAGAACTCTGGCTTGAAGCAAGCCCGAGTAATCTCTTGGAACTAAAAAAGTCAAACAACAACAACAACATACCCAGTAGAATTCCACAAGTGGGGTCTGGGGAGGGTAGGGTGTACGCAGACCTTACCGCTACCTCATAGAAGTAGAGAGTCTGTTTCCTGAAATAAATACTTTTTCCTTTCCAATTTAAATATGTAAAAGGACAACTTGTTAATGGACACAAATGCATTCACTTGGAACAATGG
>DF358870.1:0-20153 GCA_000787875.1 Solanum virginianum | reverse complement strand
AGATATCATTTCTTAAATAAAAATATACATATATTATTTTTGAAAATATTTAAGCAACATGTGGATTTGTTTATAAATAAAATTATTGTAAAAAAGGATAAAAAAATCATAGCACAGATGTGAAATTGAAAAAAAAAAAAACAAAAAAAGAAAAATTGGAGTCCTCAACAACCCATTGGCCCCATCCCCAACTTTTGGTTTCATTTCTCAATTATTATAGTTAGGTCATAGGTGGAACAAAATTATAATTCGTGAACGCCTTTTTTTCGGGGGATGGGGGAGAGGGGGCGCATATTTCACTTTTTTTTATTTTTAAAAATAAATAACTTTTGAGAAAAAAAAACAAATGAAGATTTAGCATGTATTTAAAATTGTGAATGAATTATTTAATTTTGAGTATTTTACATATTATTTTCTTAAGTCAATGACAAATTTATTTGAAAGGATAATAAAAATATATATTTGAATAGACAGTATAACAAAAATGGTATATTTGGATCAAAAGTATAACGAAAAAGTATATTTGGATCGAAAATATAATGATGGGTATACTTAAAATTATTTTCTAAAATGTTTCTTTTATATTGAAAAGAATATATTTTTCAATTTCTTTTTTTTACTTTATTTAATTTGGCTTTTTCTTGTGCTTTCTTTCCTTCTTCATTTTTTAAAGCATTCTTTAGGCATATGTGTGACAATCACATCTTCAACAAATATGAGACTAATGAATGCGAAAATTACTTTTTTATACAAAAAAAATATATATATATTAAATTTATATACTTGTCGAGACATAAAATATATCGAGTCAATTAATTTAATTTATATACAGAATATCTAATCAATTTAAATTAAATTAGTTAATCATATAAGTTTGAGTTTAAAAGTTATAAATTTCATGATTCATATTTACTACTCATATCATAAAAACTTATTCAATATAACTTTAAAAGGACGATAAAAAAGAAGTTAAAAAAAGAATGATTTATACACAACTTTATTCTTTACTTTTTGATTTATTGTTTATTATATAGATATACAAATGAATATAGACAATCATATAATTGATACATTAATTTGAAATTTTCAATTTTTTAAAATTTTGTATCAAAATGTAATTTATTAAATTGAAGAAAAAAGAATTGATGTCAAATGCTAACTGAACATAATATAAAGTTGTGACATTTAATTTGGCCTCCGTAATATTTATTTCCTTTAATTTTGAATATGTATAAATAAACATTAAAATTTATATAATATTTAATAGATAAATATACACACATGTTTAATAAATAAATATACACATTTTACATATGGCATAAGACATAAATTGTGATCTATTTGTTCAATTATATACGATTCGTAAAATTGAAGGGCCAATTTAAAAAAGTCGCATTAGTAGTTAGATGGTCGAGAACAGAACAGATACGACGTCGTCCATATCCTATCTTCTTCTTCGGGATCGTTTTTTGGGACTCTGAAACTTGGAAGATACCAAATCCGAAGCAGAATAGCAGTACACAAATGTCGACAATTTCGGCAACTTCTTTTAGATCATTATTCTCTATAGCTTCTCCGCGGCCTTCTACTTTATCAACATTCTTGCTTCCAAGTCCTTTACTTTTACCCAAATTCCGTTCATGCCCCAATCCTCTTGCTTCTTCATATTCTTCTCCGTCAAGGACAACGGTGGCATGTTCCAATTCTTCCGAAGAAGCAGAAGTCTCTCAGACACTGGACGAATGGCTTCAGAAACTACCCGATAAGACGAAGCCTTTGTACTCTCATAGCTTGCCATGTATAGAAGCATGGTTGAGGAGTTTGGGGTTTTATCAGAGCAGAGATGATAGAGCTCTTTGGTTTGTTGAAAACCCTGATTGGCAGGCTCGGTTGTCACTGGATATCACTGAACTTCATATAAGGTTAGTCTTTAATTTATTGCTAGTCCCATTTACATGAACATTTATGATAAAGATCATATTTTTAGTATGCGTGTTTGGTTAAATTTAGCTGCGCTTCGCATGTGCTTTGAAGGGAGCCTTCGTGTAACCGAATAAGTTGTTGCCAAGTGTATAGGAGGTCACAGCATAAGACCGCACAATGGACCCTTGTGGTCCAATTGTTACTTCGCCCTATGCATAGCGAGAACTTTAGTGTAGCAGTAAGGTTATGGACAATTCACCATGTGGTCCGGCTCTTCTTGAAACCTCATGCATGGTGAGGGCTTTAGTGCAGTTGGCTGTCATCTCGTAGGTGTGTTGCGAAATGAAATGGGAGTAGTGGTGGAATCAAGTTTTCATTAGGGATTCAAAAAATACATATAAAAATTTAAACATATGAAGAGGCCAAGGGTTTAACATCTATTATATATACATAAAAAGTAATTTTAATCTTGTAAATATAGTGTAATTTTTTGATGAAGGGGTATCAGATGAATCCCTTCGATTCCCTAGCTCCTCCTCTGAATGGAAGATGAATGTGAATACAGGATTTAGCTAACCCCAATTAAGGTTTGTTAATCAAGTGACTGATACTAATGTTTTGTGATTTTTTGAGTCCTGTGACAAGAAACAGATTATGATGTGAAATTAAGGATTGAGGTTAACTTGAAAAAGCACCATTTATCGATAGGTTTTGGGTCTTATTCGCTGGGGTCTTTCTCAACTGCTGTCATGTGCTGCTGTATATGATTATAGTTGGAGATTGAAGTGGTAAGCCTACTTAGATTTGGTCATACCAAGAAGTGTGCGTTTGGTTGATTAATGTCAAGAAAAATCCATATACAGGTTATGCTGTTTGAATTGCATCTGTTGTTAAAGGATAATTTATAGAGAGTCAGGTTAGATTTGTTGGCACCATTAGGTTTTCATGACTTTGTTGGACCTAATGAGGAGGAATTCTTTTACCGGATACAACATCAAATATCGAATTGTAACAATGTTTAACTTTGTGAAGTTAACATCCTATGTGGTTAGCATGTTCCTTGCCCCCCCCCCCCTTTTTTTTTCCCCTGTATTTCTCAGGATGTTTATGATTAGAAGTTTGCCACCCAAGGGTGTGGCGTAACAACAATGAAGTGGGTGAAAACCATAGGATACTAAGGTTCAATACCAAGTACAAATTTATTCCCATATTAACTTATTTGGTACATGTGCTGATGGAAGATAGCAGGTACCCAGTGAAATAGTGGATGGCACAACCTAACTGTACACCACTGTTATCAAAGAAAGATAGAGCAGTTTAGAGAGGTTGATTGGTTATTGTCTATGTTTCTGGGTTTAGAAACATGAATTTAAGTTGGATTGGTATCTATTGTTGTGGTGTTGTGCCTTTATTCTGGTGAGAGGAATTAATGATATAACTTTTTTGATGCTATATTACTTAAAAGTATGATTGCAACTTAGAAGGGAAACTTCATGATTGCAGCCTTAAGTCAAGTCTGGTGGATATCTCATTTCATAAAAAAGAAAAAGGTCCAAAGGATATATCTCTGGTGGCTGATGAGCAGAATAGTAAGTTTGATTTTTAGGTTTGGAACTATTTGCCAGTGTCTCTACCTTTAAGTAAGTTAAATATCTAAGGGCGACCTAGTAGTAAATGAAGAAGGTTGAGAACCATGAGGTTGCGGATTCTAATTCTAGCAATGGTAAAAACACTATTGGGCCTAAGTGTTCCCATGTGCGAAAATATCTATACTTAGCCATTTTTCATCCTCATGTCATTCTAAAAATTCCCCAATGCTCACTAAAACACTAGTGGGATGTTTGGTAGGAGGTATTAGTGGCTTAATCCATGGATTATAGGATGAGTATTATTTAATACTATGTTTGGTATGAATTTTGGGTCTATGCATAACTAATCCATGGATTAGTTAATACACCCTACATGGTATTAGCTAATTCCTTCTATTTCTATTTAATACATGAGATTAGATAGGTAAAGACAAAAATATCCCTCTAACTTTTTATTTTCTTGATTTTATGTTTTATATTTGTAATTTTTTATTATTAAATCTATTTAAATAAATTAGCTTATAAATTTTATATTTGCAATTTTGTACTAGTAAATTTATTTAAATAAATTAGCTTATAAATTTTATATTTGCAATTTTGTACTAGTAAATTTATTTAAATAAATTAGCTTATAAATTTTATATTTGCAATTTTGTACTAGTAAATTTATTTAAATAAATTAGCTTATAAATTTTATTTATTTATGGGTTCATAATTACATAATATAAAACAATAAATTTTTTGATCTAATTACATGAAAAAGAAAATCTCATAACAGTTCAAGGGCATAATTGGAAAGAAATTTTTTAAAGAATTTTAAATCAAACACAAAATTAAGTGGAAAACAATAAACCAAACATGGGATAAAAAATAATTCTAGCATTACTAATCCTTGTATTACTAATCCCTGTATTATTCATTTTTGTACCAAACGACCCCTAGGTGTTTTCTTCCTATCCATCCAAGCCAAGAGTTACCCATTATCTGTGTTGGTGGGAGTTAATAGGTACCCCATGAAATTAGTCGAGGGACGAGCTAGCCTAGACACCACCATTATCAGGAAAGAAAGAATTTAAAAAGACTTGCATTGTATAGGGTACCCAGATTGGTACCTTATTCACAAGCTTTGAACTTGAGGTCTCAAGGTTCAATGGAACAATTTGCACACTGTTCTCTTTATTTGGTAGTTGAAATCTTTTTGTTTTTGTAGGTTTGGATTCTTGTTCTCCTTCTAAGCAATTTATTTATCAAAACCATTAGCATCAAATTCATGCATAGAGAAATTTTGATACTCGAACATGCTTGATACTGAAAAACCTGCTTAAAGTATAGAAGCCATGAACATGAGCACGTAATGAAGATATCTCCTTTTAATTATTGTCTCTTGCTTTTTCCTACTGGGTATATACTAGGATTTGTTTAATACTGAAAATTTCTCAGCACTTAAAAGATATATATTTTACCATTGTGGGTATGATGCAAAAAAATCCACCAGAAATCCATGTGTTTTCTTTTTTAAAAAGTAAAACTGAACAAGTTACTGCATAATGACTATCGTTGCCTAGGCTTGAGGAAGCAATGGTTATCGGAAAACCCATCTTCGGGGCTTGAAAATGCACGGAACATGGGTACTTAATAATTATAGATATTATTGGATTTATGTGTTTACTTGTAGAAGAGCTTGAGCCTTCAAAATGTTTCAACCTTTGGATAGGGAAAATTCTCTTTCAATGTAAACTATAGTTCTCGAGAAATTTGAAGAATTATATTACTTCTAATTCTCCTGTCAATGTCATACTACAATTTAATAATTACTAGATCATACAAAACTCTTTAATAAACAATTTATGATTGCTCTCTATTGGTAATTTAATTTCAATATTTGAAGAATATTGCCCTGTCAGTTTTAACTTTTGATCTAATACAAGCTAATGTTTCTTGAAATACAGGTATCTGAAGAGAGGACCTGGAAATCTTGAAAAAGATGTAGATAGAAGATTTAGCTATGCACTGAGTAGGGAAGATATTGAAAAAGCCATACTTGGAGGTCCATAAGAACAAACATTTTATGCGTGTATGTTAGGTAGTCCAAGCAACTCTAATGAGTAAAGTTTCCCAAAAACTCATATAGATACAAATACAGTGGGATCTGAATTCTTTTAGGAAGGGAATATGTAGAGATATATTGTGGGTTGGATCAAGTTTAAGTTTCATAACAATTTATGGGAACATTGTTTACTTTCATAAATTACCTGGCTGATGTTCATCCATATCTATTGCTGTTTTCCCTTCAGTATAAAAAATGATAACAGGATTTTAGACTAGTTTTCATACTGTTGTAAGAAAACTATTCATATTGTAAGAATTCTGTGGTTCTGTCCTCTCTCTTCTTACGGCTGGCTGCTTAATCCTTTAGGAGTATTTAGAGAAGTCAATCAGTGATCCTGCTTGTGTCCGCGGTGAACGGCACAGTTACAAAAAACCAAAGAACATTTTCTCTTGGGAAATGCTGAGAAATCTGCCATTGTTTGTCGTTGATGTAATGCAGCCAGAGGTTTACTGATGCTGCACTGAAATTCTACTACCCAGTTTAGACAATCATATGCAGTGAGTTGTTCAATCTTCGACTTTTCACACTCCTTTAAATTTGTTGACAAATAACTGCTAGTACGGATCAGGTTGTAATCAAGATGTTGGATATGCTTCATTATTTGTTAAATTGTAACTCTGGACTCTGCAATTGCTTTTTCATCCTTAATCGCCATGGAGAAATGCTACAGCTCAACAATTGACAATCACACCACAATTGTGGTATGAGAAAGTACTTCATTTATACTGTTGAAACATATACATCTGTGAGCATACATCGGATGAAAAATGGTACAAAATCAAGAAGGCTTGACTGATAAGGTACAGTTCACGCTAGCTACCTGCCGAGCTATCCAAATTGCACAATATTTGGAGCACTAGTTCTTTCTTGCTCAGCTAATTCCCCACATTGGTTTATGCTATTCTAGAGACTTAATACTCTTGATCAAATTCACATGCTCGTGAAAAACAACATCGCGCTCAGCTCTGCTCTAATGGTGCCCTGTTTGGGCATCCAAACAGTTGCAACTACGCAGGGTAGTGTGTGTTAGGCCAAAAAAGTTGTTGCAAATGCACAGTTAGCTTCAATGAGATTCAGCTGAGTGATAATGAGACCAATACTCCTTCACAAGTTGCCCGAATAGCGAACCTTCTTGCTTCATCAGTTTCATTGGTTCATCATACTCCACTAGTTTCCCTGCAGTATTCACAACCAAAGTTGAAGACATTACAGCTAAAACGTTCTGGGATTAAGATTTCTGGAACTCTTACTATATGTGCATTAAAAGTATATAAACAGCTCTTACCATCACTTATGGCCAGAACCATTGTACAATCCATTACTGTGGGTATCCTATGGGCGACTGTTATAACAGTACTGTTAGCAAATTCTGTTCTGATAGTTTTCTGCAATATCATATCAGTAGCATTGTCAATTGATGCAGTAGCTTCATCGAGCACCAAAATCTTAGCTTTCCTCAAAAGAGCACGTCCCAAACAAAACAATTGTCGCTGTCCCATGCTCCAGTTAGATCCATCTTCCACAACTGAAATGACACTAACAGTGTTAACAGAACCCCAATTGGATAAAACAATCAGATGCGTTCTTAGAAAAACTTACCCATTGAATCGAGTCCCTTCTCTTTTTCCTCCACTGGCTCTTTTAGCTGACACTTTCCAAGTACCTCCCATATTTCCTCATCAGTATGCTGACATAAGGGATCTAAGTTGTATCTTACTGTTCCATTGAAGAGTGTAGGATCCTGAGGTATAATCCCAAACCGGGACCTTAAATCATGAAGACCAATTTTAGAAATGTCGATTCCATCTACCAAAATCCTTCCACCTGTTGGCTCCACTAATCGAAATAGTGCACCAATGAGTGTAGTCTTGCCACTGCCAGTCCGGCCAACAATACCAATTTTATGGCCTCCTTCAAATGTACAACTTATACCCCTAAGAACAAGCGGGGAATCTTCCCTATATCTGATCTGCTTTGTATAAACACTGATCAGTATGATGAACGTTTCGAATACAAGAAAATAAGGGTGGTGAGACCAAGTTTACCTGCAAATCTTGAATTTCAACTTTACCCCTTGTTGGCCAATTGACTGGTGGACGGTTCTCTTTAACAATCTCAGGTGCTTCACACGGAATGTGCATATACTGGTTAAGTCTTTCAACAGAGATTATGTAATTTGCTAGTGTGCACTGGTTTTGAATGGAGAAAACAAGAGACATGTTTAAGGAAAGACCGTAGGACAAAGCCATCCCAATAAATCCTGCAAACATGTAGTAAACATTATGCGAAAAGTTAAGAAACAACAATATTGAATTACTTATTTATCTAGTCTCAAGTAATATCGGTTCATAGCATACCTGAGCTGAAAGTCCCAGAGGGAAGCAAGACCATGCAGAGTGCCGAAGATGCAAGAACAATAGCACTAATAGTTTCTAGTCGTTGAATCAACCACTCATTTGCTGCAAAATTGTGGAAGAAAGGACTGGCATTTATATCAATAAGCTCAAAGGCCTTCATGAAAAATCTATCTTCCTCTTTGAATGCCCTTATAGTCATAGCTCCAGCAATCGATTCAGCAAGATGGTTAGCCACAAATGATTTGGTAGTACCATTTATCCGCATCAACTCTTTGGCTGACGCATAGTAGTATTTCTGTCAAGATAAGAAAAAGAGTTGAATGTTTCAGAGTATCAGTTACTGCTGGCACATAAGAGAATAGGGCTGTAAATAAAATAGCCAACTCTTACCTGCAGCTGAATGGCCAAATAAACCATTGGGATGGCGATAGCCAGAACTTGCCAAGTCACAACAGCTAGCACTATAAGATTTGAATAGAAGTTTGTGGTAGCTCCAAAAGCGAAAACCAAGTTGAATGGAATATCAAGATCAACTATACTTAAATCTGATGAGACCTGCATCCCCAAGTTTGGGGTAGAAAAAAAAGGGTTAGGCCCATGAACATCTTTTCTATCACTATGACAGCTTGTTTTTTTGAGTTCCATATTTGAGATATTTACCCGGCTTAGTATCCTCCCCAAAGGAGTTGAGTCATAAAATGACATAGGAGCACGAAAAAGAGAATTTAATAGCTCTGAGAACAAGGACTTTGATGATTGCAAGCCCAAGAAGACCGTTGATAGTGATCTAGAGAGCAAAAATAGTGTTGAAACAGCTCCAATTACCAAGTAAACGACAATCAGTCTCAGAGTGCTAACTTGGGAATTATCAACATTTGCAGCCATCCAGGAGTTCTGAGTTACCTGACCAATTACAAATGTTACGTGCGAGAGCATAGCAATGGCAAAGAACAAGTACCCTTTGTTCTGATTTAAATATTGAACATAAGGCGTAAATCCAGTGTCTCCAACTTCTCTCTCTTCTTGCTTAATCAACTGATCACCCGCAGGGGCTATAGACTTTTTACCAGTATTAGTCTTATGAATTTCTCTTGTATTTGATTCCCGTCTTGATGAAGAATTAACCTCTGCAACCCTTTCTGAACCAGCAGTCTCTTTGTGAGCATCAACCAAGTCCTGGAATTCTTTGCTCGAGGCCAATAACTGATGATAAGGAGCTGCATGTAAAATTTCTCCATCTGACATTAACTGTGAACAAAAGTTGACACATGTAAGGCAAACTATTCAGCTTCAAAGATTTATGCAATTTTTACAGAATATATATCAGGAGTTCGAGAGTTTACTTCTTCTTCTATAAAAAAATAAGCCATCCATAAGATATTGTATTGCAAAGAGAGTTTATCAAGAAAACTAACCAGAACCATATCAAAAGCTGGAAGAAAATCAACTTGATGGGTCACAAGTAAGACGGTCTTCGCTGAGAGAGCCTCCATGACGTATTCCTTCAAAAGATAAGTCCAGATTTGAGCTAACAAATAATAAGAAATGATATGAAGCACAATAATATGAACATTTCTCACATTGAATAGGCTACTAGCAGTATGGGCATCTACAGCACTAAACGGATCATCCAAGAGATATATATCAGCATTCTGATACAGTGCACGAGCAAGTTGAATACGTTGCTTTTGACCACCACTAAGATTAACTCCTCTTTCACCTATTTCAGTGAGATCACCATATGGTAGCAACTCAAGGTCTTTTAACAGTGAACAGTTTTCCAAGGTTTGCTGGTATCTCTGGCTATCCATGGGAGAACCAAACAAAATATTTTCTCGTATTGACCCCGTCTGAATCCATGCTGACTGAGAAACGTAGGCAACTGTTCCAAAAACTTGAGCCTGCAGCACACAGAATCTATAATCAGCTAAAAGAATATGGACTTATTTACTCAGCTATGCATAAAGTGAATTATAATTATGAATGTGCCTACGATAAAAACTTCAAAAATATGCTTGTCATTTCCTACCTAGCAAAGAAAAGTGTAAGTAACGAATACAACTTACTGTTCCTTGGATACTTGGAACCTCTCCAAGAATTGACGCCAGAAGAGTTGACTTTCCTGAGCCCACCTCCCCACATATAGCAATCTTTGGATCCTGAACCAGACGTAACGTGGCTACAAAGGTGAAAACATTGCTTGCGTATAGTGGAACACCTAGGAAATAACAAGCCCCAAATGTTGCAGTAGAGACCAAAACAGGAGATGACCAGAAAAGGAAGCTATTATATGCCTTTCGCAACTGAACAGCAGATAACCATTTCTCTTCTACTTTCCTCAAATTCTCAATGACACTCTTAAAATGAGTTTCCCATGCATATAATTTCAAAACTTTCATATTAACAAGAGCCTCTGAGATAGCTTTGAGCCTATCATCTTGTGCAATCATTAGCTTGGTCTGGAATTTATGTTGCAACTTCGCAAGCGGAGTATTGCACAGCACAGTTAGTATAATCACTATCAAGGATGCAATAGTTGCAAGTCCAACTGCACGAAAGAGAATGATAAGTGCAAGGCAAAGCTGTACACTCGTTGTCCATGTCTGATGCAGCCAAAAAGGAAACTCTCCAATTCGATAAGCATCCACAGTTACATAGTTCATGATCTCACCACTAGAATGCATCAGCTTAGCAGCATTGGATAATCTTATTTGCTTCTTATAAATGGCTGCTGTAAGTAAAGACCTTACTTTTAGACCAATAAGTCTGCACCTGAAGTACCATTGCCTTTGTGACAAGGATTCCAAGTTCTTTGATATAAAAAGCAGAATAACCAATAAAAATCCTTCGTTCTTAAAAGCTGCATCTCCTTCAGCAACCTTAATGAATGCATTAAGGAGCAGAGGACCAGCAGACAGAGTAATTACTTTCAGTAGCGCGAACAGTCCTGACACAATTAGCTCCTTCCGGTGACACAACACAATTGTCCTCAAAATGGATGGCTGGGAAGAGGGATCTACTTGTTTCTGTTTATTCAGTAATTCCACAAACATAAGGTAACATGATTCAGCACGATCAGCCTCACGCAATTCAGGTATGTCTTCATCCTCAAGTGTTTTATGTTTTCCCTTCTTCATCAGTGGATTCATCCACCAAAACGACATTATATTAAGAACCCCAGCCTTAGCAAAAGGAGTGACTAAGTTAACAGAATCACTTTTACTAATTCCATTGGCATCACCATTTAACGGAGCATAAAGACCATTTCGATCTCTCTCATCGTCACGATGCAGCCCCTTGTAGGTGCATAACAACAATAAATATGCTCCTACAAAGTACAAAACATCTAGACATATCCTTATCGTTACCACTTTATCAAGAATAGCCGCAACAAGTGACATACCAGCAAAAATTCCAGCAAAGACAAAAACAAGAACTGACAAGAGCCTTAAAGGGGTTCTTGAAATATGTTTTCCTCTAAGACTTGCAGTTAAACTTACTGATAACCATGTAACTCCATGAAACAAAGTACCTAACCACCAATGAAGTGGAAATGCACTATGGGTTCTCTTGAATTGTTCTTCAAACATCCAAATAAACAAGGACAGATACAGTATCCCCAAGAAACCATTAAAAATAGCACAAGCCAACTGCAAACGTGAAAACCCAAAACGGCGTGAAGGAACATTTGTGTATTTTAAGGATGTGAATATCAAGAACAACAAAAGCACAACATCACAACAAATTATTAATGCATGATTGATACAGGATGACGGTTGTGCCACTAACACCCAATCAATATTGCACGGCTTTCCACAAAATACAGCCCAAATGTCCTTCATCTCCTTAATTCCGCCAATCTCTTAAGCCCTGGAAATCAAATTTTTCAATCCAAAGATTCAAACTTTAATGTCGAAATAGACAAAAACAAAAACAATTATTATAATCAAGAATTATTGTAAACCACAATTTAAAAGGTGAAAAGAAACTGTATGTACCTTTATTATATGACTACGACATAGAAGTGATGACAAATATAGATGACCACTTTTACAAAGTGGAAAGAAGACAAATGGTTAAACGGTTCCAAGAGAAGAGGGAGCGGTTTTCTTATAAACTATATAATTATGAGACAGTCAAACATGCTGCGAGATCCACATTTATGTTTTATTAACAAAGAATAATATAAATATTAAGGAGACGAAGGTGGAGTTGACAATAGAAGCAATGATATATATATATAAATGTACTCAAATGTGATGAATAATAATTGCGTCAGTGCTCACGTCTCTCTAACAAGTTGTGTTGTCTTTTGCCACTTATAGAGCCGTATCACATTCAGATGCTTAGTTCCCTTGTTCGCTTTTTTATATTGGCTGCTCTTTCGGATTGCAAGTTTTTTCTAAAACAAAATTACTCTCTCCGTCCTTTAATTGTTCCCTATATTATTTTGGGATCTCTCACAATATTTGTTCACTTTATGAAATCAAGAGACAATTTTACACTTAATTTCTAATTTACTTTTGTCATTAAGTATAGTCATTTCATATTACATTTTCAAGACATAGTATTTATTATATTCAAAGGGTAATTTTTGTAAAATTACCCCATCATTTACTACTACCTCCGTCTCATAATATAAGAGCATCTTTCTATAAATATTTGTTTCATATTATAAGAAAACTTACTAAATTAGGATAGAATTAATTATTTTTTTCCATTTTATCCCACCATTAATTAGTGCATTAATAATTTTTTCTAACTTAATTTAATACGCATTGACATAAATGAAGGGTAAAATGGTAAAGTCAACTAATGCATTGATGATTTCTTAATCACCGTGTAAAATGGAAAGTTCCTTATATTATGGGATGGAGGGAGTACTTCTTAATTCCTGTGCTAAGTCAACAGGGGCCAAGTAAAGTTGGACGGAGGGAGTAGTTTTGAAAGTTTATGGAAAAAGAGTACTCCTTTCGTCTCATTTTTATGTGACACCTTTGACACGATATTTAAGGGAAAAAAAAAAGAAAGGCTTTAAAAATTTGTGGTCTAAAATAATTCTTAGATATTTGTGTGAGTTCTTTTTTATACGGATCAAAAAGGAAATGGTGCCACATAAAATAGGATAGAGGGAGTATTTTTTATTTTATATCATGTTTAGAAATTATTTATCATTTATAATTATATAATTTTAATACATGATGTTGATTCTTATCAAAACAAGTCTACTACGTTTTAAGATACTTATAATATATTAATATTGCATACACATATATACATAAATATATTATATATAATTTACTTTTTAATGCATAGTACAATTGCTATTAAAAGGTAAATATTTTGTAAATATGATATATCTAGGTGACAAATAAAAATATATTTAAAAATAGTCAATATTTTATAAAAAAATTTTAAAAAATTAATTATCCCTATTAAAAAAGGTTATCCCAAAACCCCCTTAATTTTTATTGGGTTCAATTATTTAAATTTTATATTCCCTCTGATTCATATCAAGTGAATTTCTTTGGATAGTTTCAAAAATAAGAAGTATTGAAATTTTTTATCATGTCTAACCTTCTTTTAGTGGGAGTTTTAACTATTTCACATTACACTTTTGAAAATAATTAAAAGGATAATAGTGAAAATAAACTTTTAATTTAAGTCCTTAAAGAAGTTTCTTAAGAATGTGTCATAACCCCAACAATAATTCACTTACTAGGAATAGTATTGAACTCATTATATATATTTAATTTATGAATTTATATCTATTATTTATTATAATTTTAATAAATTTTTATTTATAAATTTGTACTTTGTATTGAAAATTGTGGATTCAATTAAACTCATATATACAGAGGTACATCTGCTTTTGGTATTTGGCATGAAGATACATCTAAAACATTTCCCTAGAAAATATTTCTTGAAAAATAAGTGAGAATTTTGTTTTAATTTCTTAATATTTTAGTAAAGGGAAAATTGCAAGAATATATTTGGAATATGAATTTGTCTTTTCTACTTTTATTAGAAAGTCACTTCTCTCATTTTTATGAAAGTATTTTTAAAAATTAATTAATCAAATATAAGAAAATTTAAAACATAGTTCCAATCTTAACAAATGGAATATGCAATTATGAGTTTAATATATTTGTCCAATTTCTGAGTCGTCCCATTATAGAAAGATTTTAACTTATATTCCAAACCACCAATGATTATAATGAAATTTCTAATTATGAAACAATTTTAATTTATATCCAAGTAAGGACTATTAAAACTTATGATGTGCCGATCAATTTTGAATTTATCGTAATATTTATTTGACTGTAAAACTTTTTATTTAATATAAAATGTAAAGTTAAATTATTTTTCAATATAAAAATATATCATTTTTTTAACGGATCAATAAAATATTAAGAGAAGCGTAAGGGCCAGATAATTTTTATGTTATCTATAATTTATCTTAAGTCGCAAGTACAACACTAATTATAAAATGTAACAGTAATTCATTAATGACAATAAAATAAAAGAAAAATAACTAATTGTGTATTGATTTTTTTAAATTTAAGGCTCTAATTTATTTCAAACCATTTTTTTATTTTACTTAAATATATGTCATTGAACTTGTATTTAGGTATATTTTGTATGATATGTGAAATAATATTCATATTTGAGCGTATTGCTATTTAAAAAGTGATTTAGAAAATAAGCGATAATTCTCCAAATTTGAAACACAACCTCAAATTAAATTTTCAATTTTCATGACTTAACAATAATTTTGAAATAAAATGAAATTTATTGTGCAAAAATATGAATAGTAATTTTTATAGTCAAATGGGTAACCTAGAAGTGAAAGTAAATGAGTGTTCGTACAATTAATTTTTTTTTTTTGTCTTTTGCATGTCAACAAAAAGAACACACAGTTGTTATGACAAATTTTCTTTGTTCTTTGAATTGTTGGTAAATTTTATCATTAAAAAAAGTAGAAAGTTGTCATCCCCATTCATTTTTGTTTGTCCAATATATAAAAAAAATATTACAAAAATTATACAAAATTAAATGGATTTAATTGTAAAATTATGTATTAAAAATATATTTAATCCAAACTATTTATTCGCTTAACTCATTTTTTTCTTATTTCGTGCATAATGTCAGTATCATTATTCTATGATATTCCGTCGGTATATGATACTATAGCATATCATTGAGCTTAATCCTTTATGGTACTCCGTTAGAATATAGATACTTTATTCATATCATATAGTATTGAGTTCTTTTTTTTTAAGAAATTCATATAGGACTGAACTTAATAATTTATGATACTCCATCAATATATTGATACACTATTGATATCTTATAGGATTGAGTTCTTTTCTACGTAAATAAATAAGGAACAATTAAGAAAAAATATTAAAATTATAGTCTTATTTATTAAAATCATAATTTTTTTATTAAACTCTAAACTTTGGTGGAATTGATATAATCTGATAGTATCAAACAATTTTTTCCTCTTTGATATCATCAAAGTATATTATATTCTAATTGTATCAAATAGTTTTACTCAAATGCTGCTTCTTCCTTGATACTTTTAGAGTATACATGTACCCTCATAGTATCAAACACACAAGAATAATTAAACTATGGAATATAAAAGAAAAAGACTAGCAACTTATAAATAGTTTTTCTTTTTGAATTACAAGTGTTATCTTTTTATTTCTTTTAAAAAAATTCACTTTTAACATATCAATATAAAATTTTTATCATATTTTATCCTTTATATTAATTACATATTCTCTAACTCTTTTTTTTTTCAAGATCTAGTATGATATAAGTATTAATTAATATAAATATTGTGGGAAGATACTCATATTATTGTTGATTTGAGAGGTTTGTAAATCTACAGTAAATAAATAAAAAATTTCACGAAATCCAACCAAATGTAAAAAAATCCACCCATGCGGTACGAGAAACAATTAAGAGAAAATCAGTAAGATTGCGGTCTTTTTTATTATAATCGCAATTTAAATTATTAAAATTATAATTTTATTTATTAAATTCTAAATTTTGATGATATTTATATAATTTGATAGTATCAAATTAATTTTTTCTCTTTGATATCATCAGATTATAATATACTCTAATGGTATCAAAAAGTTTTATTGAAACACTATCACTTCCTTCTTGGTATCATAAGAGTATATATATAGTCTAATGATATTAAATGCCCCTAAATAGTTAAAAACATGAGGTATGAAAGTAAAAAGGTAGCCGCTCATAATTTTTTTTTTTAAATTTACAAGTATTATTTTTTAAAAAATATTTTTTTATTTTCACTTTTAACATATTGATAGAAATTCTTTGTCATATTTTACTCTTAATATTAATTACTTATTCTCTAACTTTTCTTTTTCAAAATCTAATATGATATATTAATTAATATAAATATCGTGGGAAGATACTCATATTATTGTTGTGTTGATTTGAGAAGTTTGTAAATCTAAAGTGAATAAATAAAAATATAAATCCATAAAGAAATTTCATGAATTATTCCAACCAAATGCAAGAAACCTTGACAGCTTATGTCTACTTAGGATCATTAACATTAATTAGACAGTAAAACTGTATATCTTATTTATTTGATTAGGGTAAACACAAATTAAATTGAATAACTTTCTGTTGTAAAATACTCGCCATTCATATTGTAAAAAAGATGATTCAAAATATTTGTTATTTTATAAAATTAAGATGTAATTAGTTATTTAATATGGTGAAAATTAATAAAAATAATAAACAAACAAATTAAATTCAATTACCTCTTTTTATGAGTATGAAATTAATACAAGTACTTGATATGGTGAGAGTATTAATTCGCAACCATTATAGACTATAGTGACGATAGATTATCTCAGAAGAGACAAAAAATAGTACTAGAAATATTTATTGCATTCTGTTACACGACAAGTCACGATTGATTTTATGGAACTAGTTGAGCTGCAAATCTCACATTAATTTTTGTGTCAAAAAAAAGTTTAAAATATTTTTAAACTATTGAAAATGGTATAAAAAAATTATATGGTATAGTAAACAGTGATATATATTTAGGATATTTAATTATAATTTAAAAATATTTATCTTATATGAATATATTTTATATTAAATAATAAATTTTCAGTTATATATAAGATATATTAATTAATGGAGTAATAAATAGACCTTCTCTCTTTTTTTTGTCTCTCTACTCTTCCTTTTATACTCTCTCTCATAACCCTTAAATCAATGGTATTTCTCTTAATTTATTTGCAGAATATTATCAATTGCATGTTTTGCTTTTAAGTTACTGCAAATACATATCAATATGTGATCACCTTTTTAAAGTTGTATTTGTATAAGTGTACTAAGAGCAAGAGACAAAATTTACTAAGAGGAGAAAAAAACATTCAAAATCTTTTGAAAGAGAGAAAAGTTAATAATATTACTTTTCAGTAACAATCCTGCAAGAACCAGAGAAAATGATATATTTTTGTATTCGCTTTCTCTAATTTTTTTTTTGTTGATATAGTTGAATTTTTGAATACTTTAGTGTGTTGTATCAATTCATTGTCATAATTGTGTGGTACACTTGTATTCAAATATGAACACTAGTTTTGAATTATGCGATTAGACTTTGAGAAAAGACTCATTTATGCCATTACCGTTTGAGAAAAGGCTCATGTATGCCATTATTTTTAACTCCGATTTTGCAAAACCACTTAAACAACTTTAAACACTTTTAAATTAGACTTTTGGATCAAATATAATCTTTTTTGTCATTCTTATTCAAGAATACCAAGAAGACATGAAGAACACCAAGAACTTCCAAATTTTTAACTTCTTCAAATATTCACAGAATCACCCCAAATTTCAAGAATAACATTCCTCCGAGCCAAATAGCAAAACTCAATATTTTTTTAGTTCAAATTCTACCTAACTCAACATGACCTATTTGAAATTTTTCTTCAAAGCTTCACAACACTAGGTGAAAAAATATTTCAAAAAAAAGAGGAACCAGTCCCTAAATTTTAAAAATTTGCTTTGATTCGTGTTTGTATTATTTTATTTTTTTATATTAGATCTTTATTTCTTGGTATGTTTAGAGTCTATGTTCAAAATTTCAATTAATTTAGAGTTAAGGAGAAAATGTTACCATTGAAGAAGGTTAAAGTTTTGAAACTTTGAAGAAAAATTTCAAGTGGGTCTTGTTGAGTTAGTTTGAATTTGCGTAAATGAGCCAAATTTTTAACGAATGGCATAAATGAGTCTTTTCTCAAAGTTCAATGACATATTTGAGCTTTTTCCCATTCAAATATCAACACTAGTTTTGAATTATCGATTAGTGAATACATATATATATATATATATATATATATATATGATTTTTGATATATGAATACAATTGAGTGAAGCAATTAATTATTTATTGTATACATACTATAATAATAGTTGTGTTCATTGTATTCAATCAATATATGTATACACATTGAGGTTGTATTCATAAGGTATAATAATCATATTTATTGTATGTTTTATTTATTTTATTTGTGTTTTTTGTATTTTTTTAGTTTTTCCATTTGTTAAATACCTATATCAATTTGTAAATAGTTATATTATTTCTGATATTATTTTATTTGTGTTTTGTGTATTTTTTTAGTTTTTCCATTTGTTAAATATCTATATCAATTTGTAAATAGTTGTATTATTTCTAACGAAAAATAATGGAGAAAATTGAAGAACTGAGTAAATTGTATCTCAACTTTTTATACTATTTTTAAATAGTAGTTTAATAATTGAAAATTTGCAACTTTAATACACATAATTTAAGAGATTACCATTTAAAAATAGAAAAATATCTTATTTAGAGCAGTAGAATTATTTATAAAAACATATATTAAAATAAAAAAGCTTACCTTTAATATAATGAATGTAGTTAGATAGCCACCTAAATTATAGTCATGTATGGTAATTAATATAATTATAGTTATTGAACAACATAACCCTTAAACTATAGTCATTTACGTAAGTTTCTCTTTTATAAATTGTGCTTGAATAACAATTCTTGATCCAATACTAACCCTTAAACTATAGTCATTTATGTAAGTTTCTCAAAATTATATGTCAAAACACTAATAAGAGAATTTTCAAATATAAATGGTAAAGTTAAAGATTTAAGTTCATTAAAATATAATAAAATATTTATATATTATTTATGAATACTATATAAATAATTATAAAATTTATACATATATAACTATTCGGTTTGATTTGGTTATTTTTGCGTTTTTTTTAGTAAAATCACAACAAAATCAAATAGCACCAATTTTCAACAACAACAACAACATACCCAGTGGAATCCCACAAGTGGGGTCTGGGAGGGTAGAATGTACGTAGACCTTACCACTACCTTATAGAAGTAGAGAGAGATGGTAGAATGTATGCAAACCTTACCACTATCTCGTAGAAGTAGAGGGGCTATTTCCAGGGAACCCTCGTCTCAAAAACCCATAAGCAGAATAAACTAGATATGACAAAAGTTAAAAGAAAGAGAATAGCAAAAAATGACTAATAACCAAAAGCACATGACAATACGTAAATATGATATAATTAACACATAAATAACAAATAATGACAACACATGTTATAAAACACTACTACTCCTTTACCCTACTATACCTCATGACTAGATAACTACCTAACTATATCAACCAATTAGCCTACTACTCTAATTCGTGACCTTCACTTCTTTCTATCTAGGGTTATGTCCTCAGTGAGATCAAGTTCCGCCATATCATGTCTGATCACCTCCCCCAGTACTTCTTCGGTCTACCTCTACCCCTCTGTATGGCTCCTAAAACGAACCTCTCGTACCTCCTAACAGGAGCATCGGTTACTCCTTCTCTGCACATGTCCAAACCATCGTAGACTCGTTTCCCTCATCTTATCAGCCACCGGAGCCACCTCTAGCTTCTCCTAAATGGTCTCATTCCTAACCTTGTCACTCCTGGTGTGACCACACATCCATCTCAACATCCTCATCTCTACGACATGCATCTTCTGGACATGTACATTTTTTATTGGCCAACACTCTACCCTATACAACAAAGATGGTCTAATCACCAATCTGTAAAACTTACCTTTGAGTTT
>DF358871.1:158220-178298 GCA_000787875.1 Solanum virginianum | reverse complement strand
CAACAACACAATTGCGACATCATATAAGACCTTACTGTTGCGGACTGTGAAATCAGTAAAACAATCTATACTATCACCAACTTAACCTTTGTTAAGTACATGAGTAATACTTCATAATATAAAAAACCAAGAAGAGAAAAAACTCTTAATTTAACAAGAAAAGAACATAGCAACATCAACAACATATTTTGTCCAGAAATTTCAGTTTCAATACAACCAACATACTCTCTTGTTTTTCATAGGGAAACTATACCAAACACATGTGCAAACCTACTTACCTTTCCCCTCACGTGTAGGACTTGCCAAAGAAGCCTTAAGGTCTCTTAAAATTACTTGGAACACCAACAAAACATTGAGAGCAAACTAAAGAGCAGTCTATTTTTGTTTTGTTGTATTTCAGTGGAATGAAGTAAGCTTGTTGTTTGTGCTCTTTATATAGAAGCTTTTGGCCAAATTAATCTTGACTTTTTAGCAATGACTTGTGGGAGCTGCTTTGGTCCCCTTTTAAGGAGATTTTTGGCCGACTTTCTCTTGGTTTTTTTAGCTACACATAAGTATGTATAACATATCTGGTGATGCAGCAGCTTCCTAGTTAAAATTTGGGCCAAATAGATCTCTAAAGGTAATGGACTTGGGCTGCCTATGTGCAGATTTTTTTCTCTTCCTTTGTTTTGGGCCCAATTAGTCAAGTGTTATGAATGTTATTGCGCCTATTTAATCCTTAATGTTGGGCTGTAAATACAGGCCACTTATAGTACTATAACATGGGCAAAAGATACCTCCTTAACTCGGACTTTATTCATAATTGGAATTGGACAATTTCGACGTCAGGTCTCATCTCCGTTTAACTCGCAAGTTCAAGCTAAGCAAGTAGCTGACTCACCTGCTAGCTTCCTAAGTCCTACAAGCACCTCAATTTTTTATCCTTCGTTTAGGGTCTTAGTCCTCTTAACTCGATGCAAAACATGTATACACGTAACTTCCTTAAACTTTAGATACACATAACGCCCTTTAACGCGAGATGCAATCACTTTTAAAATTGGCACTAATTTGAAAGTCCATATCATGTTTCGTATGTATAGTACAAATACTTATAGTGTATGTGTGGGGTGTTACAATAATTTTTCCACCTGAACAAGATATGAAGTTGGATTTTTGAAATCATACACTATTTTTTAGATATTCAAGAAATAAACTTATGGGGCATTCCGAATCACATGAGGGGTATTAAATGAAGTGACCTTGCCAAATTGACCCTAATTGAGTTTTTGGGATCTACAAAAGACATTACAATTTACCATTATAAACAGGTAAAAACCTAACTCAAAGATGTGGATTCTCTCATTGGCTTTAGATTAACGACAAAAAGCAACTATGCATCAAGTCCAAACTAGTTGGGGGAAACATATGATCCTTAAAGTCTATTCTACTTCATCCACCCTGTTTCATTCTAATACTTTCTATAAATGGTTCTAATTAAACTAAAATCTATTTTAGCTAGAAAAGACTTTAACTAGTTGTTGGCACGTGCCTTGCATTGATCGTGATCTTTTTTTCTTTTCTTGAATTTAAATTTCTTGGGCTTCGGAGCTGTTGCACCCAATTGGTTGCTGATTGCCAACTCTGAGACCTTCTTTATTGGAATGACAATGAATCTAGAATATAAGCTCCCAAATGACTAGACTGAATAGCTAACAATTCAATTTGAGCAGCTTTGATCTCTGCTTTTTTCTTTGTACTAGTTTTCGCTCCATTATATTCCATTCCTCCGATGTCAACAGTACATGAAAATGTTATCATTTTACTTTATGTTTCATACCTCTGCCATTCATATCACGGCATTGTAAAATTCATCTTCTGAGAATATTCTTGCAATAAATTTTTGCACAAGCCTATTTCGTGCTGAAAAATACACCAAATAAGGCAAAATAGAATGGTTTTATTACTGCCTAGACACAACAAATTGAAAATTAATAGTACAACAACCAAACAAAAGTACACTATTTAAAAATAATAAAAATTAAAGTTTCTTCATAGACCTAACATAACTCTATTATACAAACTTGTACAGGTTAAAGGGCCAGGTCAACGTAATATCTGCATAAGTAGCAAAGGAAGCAGTCCAACACACTTCAAACTAACATATAACCCCTAAAGGTAGTTAAGAGTTGTTATGCTAAAGCATATCTTCATTGCATTGTGGACCTAATTAATGTTCTGTAGGATGTTCTCAAAACCCAATTTGTATACCTTGCTAGGAGAAGGGGAATGGAGCTATGATGGCTAAAATGATGAATAAGACATTCCACCACAAACTGAAAGTTAATATGTTCACCAACACAAAGAACATTAAGAACTGGCCTAGGTAAGTTATTGGTAAGAAGATGCTGGCCATCAGAGTGAAGCCCTCCACCACCACAGATTGAAAGTCAAATGGGACAAGTTACCCGGAAGATGCAACTTTTTGAGGAAACGGTAGCATAAGACATTACAAAAGCCAGTTATTTCTTGAAAATTAATATATATTTTACGCAAGCTAAATCTACTCCAGTGGCTTTTGGTTAGAATACAGGAACAATTAAGATCGTTATGCATATGACAGCAGGAGCACAATTGTTTTGTCTCAAATGAGAAGGATAAAGCAAGTTACCACTGGCTGAGAAATGTTTTGCATTGACTCGACGTTTCCAAGTCTCTTGATATAACTTCAGCAGTTGATTGCTCCGCCACCTTGCGATTGTAGAATCTAGGTAGAGAACCATGTCTAACATTGTATACAATCACTATTGACAAAAATGTTGGCTCATGAGGAGGGCTATCCTTGATAGTCACGTAAACAGAGGTAGGAGGTCCAACATTTTGGGTAAACTTTTGCAATCGGCTTTTGAATAGATAACAATTGACACACCTATAATATGTTTAGTAATAAGTGACCATCACTGTTAATAAAATAAGTAATAAGCAATAAAGATTACTTTAAAGCAGAAGTCACTAGTAAGATAAGAGAATTATTATAAAATTGATGAAAATATTGGCATGCACACATATGTCTACATGTATTAGACTTGATATTATTTAATACCCTGTTTGGTAGTGTTTTCAATGTATGTATAACTAATGCATAGTAACCCATGGTATTAGCAATATCAGGGCTTAATACATAGTTAAACATAGAATAATAGATAAGAACGAATTCAGCATAACTAATCTCTACATTACTAATACATCCAATTAAACTACTATTCTAAATTTCTAATACACCCTACCAAATGACCCTTGAATTTCAACAATTTAGACAAGGGAGAATATATGTCTCAAAACTCATAAAGAAAGCTCTAGCTAGACCTAACAAAGGTAGAATGCAAACTTAAACGATCATGAACATTGTTATATTGGCTATAAGAATTAAGTCTGGTATGATATTAAAATAAGGACAAAGAAATGGAATTTTCTATGTATGTCCTCTAAATGTTTTTGTAACGACAGGGAGGTTTCCTTCACGGCCTCAAAAAATAATTTGCGAGCCAAATATTTTAGTTAGATATTGCTCAAATATATGTTGACATAAGAAAATTTATAGAAAAAATGTTTGAAGTCATGTACAAGATATTACTTCTAGAAGGGAATTGAGGATAGAAGATACAAATTCCTGCATTGGGATCAAATGGGTTATTCCAACTACCATTAAGGGTCTCATCAGTAGCTAGATGTAGTTCAAATAAAATACGAAGATGAAAACAATATGGAGGACTATTCCCCATTGTATGGTTTGGGCTATATGACAGAAACAAACTCGAGGTGTTTTGAGGACAAACGTATCCTTATATAAGCTCATGTAAATTAGCTACATTTTACAATCTGCAGGATATGTATAATAAGGGAGAGTACTGGAATTTGTAGATTGTCACAACCCAAGCCTAGGGCCTAGCCAGCCAATGGGAAATCAAAAGACATCCCCAACAAGCCTCTTAGCATATCTTGTACACAAGTCAAGCTCATAAGCATTTTCAAGCATAGTATCCAACAACACCTCTACTTTAGAGTGGAGCAGGGGCTCAGGCACTTCCCAAGCTTACCCTCATGATAATAAGAGTTCAACATAAAAAGAGAAGTCTCAACATAGCATGAGTAATATAGCTATTGTCATCGGAATTGAGGACTCACCAAAGCTTTCTTCAAAGTACCGAACTAGTCGCGTAGAGGAGGATGATCAAAAGGAGCTCTGGTCCCTACATGGTAATATCATGTACGTATAGAGTATGTGTTAGTACTTGGAATGCACTAAGTATGCGGGGTGCAATGCATCAAAGACATAAGCCATAATATTAAAAATGCATAATCATAATCAATAGACATATAATCTCAATATGACATGCATGATCAATGCTTGTAATAAAACATGCTTGTAAAACATTTAACATGCATAATATACCATACATACGTGGGAAAAGACCTCAACTAATATAGACCAAGCAGCTAGAACTTGGAATCCAAGGCATGACACCCCTCGGTAAAGGTGACCGAGCACGACACCTCCCGGTGAAGTGTGGTCTACTTGCCAAGGCAAACCAAACATGATAATATGAACTAGATAGATCCACTACTATAGCAAGGGTAAAATACATAAACCTATGGTGACAGATAGTTAAGAGACTAAAGACTTTTTATAAAGACCCCTTGAGTCGAGCCCCCATCTTAAGCCTCAATCGGTGCTAAGTCTAATCCTACAGAATACTTGAAATAATCATACTTTAATAATAACAAGAGTAACTTGTAAGAGACATGATAACATGACATGAGGAGCTTATTAACATGCTTGACCTCTTCTAGTGAGCCTAACTTGAACATGAGAGTAAATAATAATTATACATGATCCCTTGCCTTGACATGAATATTACATGATCCCTTGCCTTGACATGAATAGCTCATAAAAGGTAAAAATCTTGAAATAGGGCTCAACTTGATACTTGTAGAATCATAGATACTTTTAAAAAACTCAATACATGCTTGAAAGTCCTTAATCACCATGAAATCACTTTACTCTTAAATCATGTAATAGTTCATCAACAACTTGAGAGTTCTTGTCATGTAATTTTATCAAACACATGGTGGCTTCATAATACTTGTTCAAAATCATGCAACTCAAGAGTAAAACAAGAAGAGTAAACTCAATGCAAATCAACCCACCAATGTTGTTGTAAAACCCTCATTTAGGGTGTCTTAAAATCTATACCACAAGCTCATAATAGTTTATCGTTTCATAGCTCAAATCATGTATAGTTTGAAAAGACAAAAAGCAATTCATGGAATAAGCTTGAAATAGATATTCATGAATAATCAATCAATATTTGATAAAACCCCAACATAATTTATGTTCATATTTCATAATAAAAGATACCCATAAGTAATACAACTTGAAATAATATAATTTTCATAAAAAAAGAAGGTTGGGCTCCATGGGTGAAAGGACCCATGGATGAAAATCCACATACCTTAAACTTTGAATTTCTTAAAACGAACTTGAAGGAGATTTCAAGCTTGAGATGGGTTCTTTAGACCAAAGTTAAGCTTCAAGATCCTTTGAATTTGAATGAGATATTTGATAAAGTCTTGGAGAGGTTTTGAGAGAGGGTTTTGTCAATTCTAGAGTTGAAAAATGGCTAAGTAAGGAAGATTTCACGTTTAAATAGGCATCAGGTTATGACCCCAATGCCATTGAACTATGTTGGAAAACAATGGCACGAAATGCACTGGTCCATGCCCCTGGCGTGTTGTGGACCAAACATGGAGCACCAACTTACACTAGTCCCTGCCCCAGGCGCATTGCGGCCTGGGCGAATAGCCACTGTAATTTAAAAATTAGCAAAAAATATTTTTGGATACGGGTCTTCTAAAATTCAGGTTATACTCATTTCCCACTCAATTTGGACCCCTAATCAAGAATATGAAGTTGGATTTCTAAAATCATGCACGGATTTTGAGATATATTGAAATTACGATTATACGGTATTTCGAAGCACATGAGGGGTGTTTCAATATCTCTCCCTTGGTAACTTTCATCCCTGAATGTCAAAGAAACACGTGTAAGAGAAGTAATTATGAAGATTTCAGCCCGACATGAATGCACCAAATGCACTTATACATTATTTTCAAAAAGTCCCAACATGAATATAAAAAATCACCATAAACTTGTTACCATGAAGATGAGTGCATGCAAAATTACATTAGGGTTGAAACTTAAGACTTGAAATCATAGATGGGACTTAAGTTGTTACCTTCAATTTGAATAGAGTGGAAGAGGTATGAGTATTGCTTTTTCATGTCCGCTTCGGCTTCGCATATGGCACTTTCAACTTGTTGATTCCTTTTAAGGACCTTGATGGATGCTACATCTTTGTTCCTCAGCCTCTTCACTTGCCTATCCAATATTTCCATCGGGACCTCCTCATAGGTCATATTATCCTCCACAACCTCTAAGGGAACTATAACACTTGGCTCACCAGAACATCTCCTCAACATAGATACATGTAAGACCGAATGAACCATATTCATCTCCAAGACAACTCCAATTCATATGCAACCTTACCAACTCTCCTCAAAATTCTATAAGGACCCACAAACCTTGGGCTCAATTTCCATTGCTTGCCAAATCGGACCACACCCTTCATGGGCGAGACCTTCAAGTAAAGCTAATCATCCACATTAAACTCAAGATCTCTTCTTCTCACGTCGGAGTAAGACAAACTCCAAAACAAAAGCTCTAAGCATATCCTCAAGAGTTTGGATAGTCCTTTTGGCTTGACCTTCCGTTTGAGGATGAAAAGTTGTGCTAAGCTTGACCTTGGTACCAAGACCCTTTTGGAAGGACTTCCAAAAATGAGAAGTGAATTGAGCACCACGATCCGAAATGATGGACAAAGGTAGCCCATGCAATCTAACCAACTCATGAATGTACAACATGGCATAATCTTCGACACCATAAGTTGTTTTAACTAGTAGAAAGTGAGCTGACTTTGTCATTCTATCAACAATAACCCAAATAGAATCAAAGTGGCAACCCAACCACAAAATCTATATTGATCTCTTCCAACTTCCAAGTAGGAATTTCTATGCCATGGGCTAGGCCACCTGGCCTTTGATGTTTAGCTTTCACTTGTTGGCAATTGTGACAACCGGCTACAAACTTGGCAATATCCCTCTTCATACCAACCGATCAATACACATCCCTCAAGTCTCTATACATCTTTGTGGAACCGGGGTGAATAGAATAGGATGAAATATAGGCCTCCTTAAAAATCAACTCCCTCAAGTAATCAACATTAGGCATACATAACCTACCTTGGTACCTAAGGGCACCATCTCCCACTTGGGAGAAAACCTCCAGAGTTAAAGGGGTCAAGGTCTTGTTTTGACTTGACTTCCTCGGTCAAAGATGATTTGGAATCATCAACAACCATTACACCACCGTTATCAACTTCATTCAACCTAACCCCTAACCTAGCCAATCGGTGAACTTCTCTAGTCACCTCCTTGTTACCAACATCAACATGAGCTAGACTGCCTATAAACACTCTACTTAGAGCATCATCCACAATAGCTTTGTCGAGATGATGATGCACACTCATGTCATAATCCCTAAGGAATTCTAACCACCTTCCTTGTCTCAAGTTAAGATCTTTTTATGTGAACACATATTGGAGGCTTTTATGGTCAGTAAACATATAAATATGAACCCCATACAAATAGTGACGCCAAACATTCAAAGCAAACACCATGGCCGCCAATTCAAGATCATGGGTGGGATAATTCCGCTCATGCACCTTAAGTTGCCTATGTCATACCCCAGAAAGATACCCTAGACGTGGCTGGCACCTTGAGACTATTTCTAGTCCCAAAGCGAACCACTTGGCCTCATCATATTCATTTAATTAGTAACTCAAGGCAATCAATGGAAGGCTAAAGAAGGTAATAGGCACATCTCATCTACTCTCAAAATAATATTATAAATAAAAAGGCTAGTAGAAGAAACTAGCTCAACAAGTCTTAACATCAACATTTAACTCTAGTCTATGAAGCCTCTATCACTATCAAATAATGACAGACCCATGGCTACCTCAGATCTAAAAATAAGCTATCAAGTCTAAATCTAAAGCAGGATGAAATAAAAGTAATAAATCCTCCGAAATAGGGGAGGCTCACCAATCAGCTGAATGTCCTAGATCCTCAACGATGTGCCTTTTGATAATCTCTAATCCTTGTATCTATATCATAAAATGATACAATACTGAGTGGCTTCAGTATGTGGAATGTATGATTTGTAAAATAGCTAAATGAAACCAGAACAGGTGGAATCATATGAAACATCAATTAGCATCAAGGATAATAACAAATCAACATGTCAAATTTCTATCTAAATCAAGAATAAAGAGTGGACAAGTGACCTATCAACCAATCAAACCTTATCAATTAAATCAGACTCATCTCAAAGAAACTCCACTCAACTCATATCATCACGACTCAAAGTACTCAAGGTAGGAACTTTTTGGGAGTTTCTCTTATCCGACAACAATCACTTATGAGCCAGTGATTGTATAACAATCACGCTGATGTTGCCACATCTATCCCATACTTTCCAGGTAGTGAACAAATCAAACCATAATAGATCTGGACAATTAACTAATCAAGTTCTATTATTTCAGGATAATAAGGTAAGGACCTTTCCAACTGTAACATACTCAATCCATAGTATGAGAATGTCAGACTCTAACGGACTTGGACCTCAAGTGAGAACATGTCCGACTCTAATGGACTTAGCCCTCAAGATAGGGAATTTTTTGACTCTAACAGAGTTAGTCCACTCCTACAATTGGCGGCATAGTTTGACAAGTACAAGTTGGACTAACTCTTACTCATTTGGTGCTCGATACTCCTCCCATGACTCAATGCTCACAAAAAATCCATCCAATCAAACTATCATAATAAACTCATCTCAAATCATAGAGGCACTCATCATCCCATCAATCTCATAGAAACTCTAAACATACTATCAGTTCAACATCTCAATCAATAGTGAAACACCCCAAAAGTGCCCCAAAATTTACCTTGGAAATGCCCGTATTCGTAATTTCCTTATATCTCAAAATCCATGCACGATATCAAAAGTTAAACTTCATATTTATTATCAAGGGGAAAAATTGAGTGGGAAGTGGGTGTAACCTCGATTTTAGAGCAACCGTAGAAAAATTTTATTTTCCAAAAAAATCCTTATCCAGTGTTGATCCGCGCCCTGGCCGCAACGTGCCATGGGCGCGAATTAGTGTTATTTTTTTTGCCAGTTCACTATTTTTCCTAAAGGCTTTGGGGCCTTGGGCCTAAGCTCTCCTATGCATAAAACACTTATACTTAGTCATTTTTCAACCCTATATCACTCAAGACACTCTTAAAACCCTCTCTAACACTTAATCAAATATTTCATCCAAATTCATGTGTCAAACTCATTTTTGGATCTACAAGAATTCATGCAAGGTTCAAGTTCCCATTCAAATCTTCATCAAGAAAATCCTCAAATTTGAGGTATGTGGGTTTCAATTATTGGGTTCTTTCACCGATGGTGCCCAACCTTTCTTTTTTTAAATTGAATGTTTTCAAGTTGGATTATCAATAGTTATCTCTTATTATGAAATTTTATTATAAACTATGTTGAGGTTTCATAAAATACTAACTATTTAAGCATGTTCTGAACTATGAATTTATAATCTATTATGAGATTTGATTAGGGGTTTCAATGTATCTTGCATGAGTGTGTTACTAAGTGTTGGTGGGTCGATTTACATTGAGTTTTTTCATATGACTCTTCAATTGCATGATTTTTAACTAGCATTACACGCCTGCCAAGTGTTTGATCAAAATGTCTGGTTAAGGATTCTTGAGTTATTGATAGTCTATTGCATGGCTTATGAGTTAAGTGACTATATGCTAATGAAATGATTGTATGTATATATTGAATCCATGAAAAATTTCTATAGTGTTACAAGTTGACCACACCTTGTTGAGGGTTTGATATGCCTCAACTACTTTGATTGGAGGGTGTTATGCCTATCTACAATGTTAAGGATATATACTATGGCCACTTTAATAGGGGGTGCTATGCCCATCTACCATGTTGAGGGGTATATACCTTGACCACTATGATTGGGGGTGCTATGCCCATCTACAAATTGAGGGGTAGATACCTAAATCACCTTCAAAGGGGGTGATATGCCTTGGATTCCAAGTACTAGTTTTCTTGATTTATGATGATGGTCTCTTCCTACACATGTAATATGTTCTATACAAGCATGTTTTACTTCAAACCATTGATTATACATGTCATATTGTTATTATATTTTCCCATTGCCTATGTATATACATTTTGACTCATTGCTTGTCTCTTGTTGCGTTGCATCATACATACTTAGTACATTCGAATGTACTTACGCATACTCTATTCCTACACGATGTTACTATGTAGGAACCAGAGCTCCTCACGATCATCCTCCCGTGTCTAGTTGTGATACCTTGAAGATAAGCTTGGTGAGTCCTCAAGTTCGGGGACACTAGCTATGCTACTCTTATTTATGTGATTTCTTTATGTTGAACTCTTCATACTATAAGGGTGAGCCTGTAAAGTGTCTTGGCCCCCGCCCTATCTATGCTAGAGGTGTTATTGGAGAAGTAATGTAATTATGCTATGTTCTTAACTCTTGATTGTTTATGGTTATCTAGGACTCCCCTTAGTCCCTTTATCCTTATTTATACTCTCTTGTTGTTGTTTAATTGCTTCAGTAACCAAGCGTGTGTAAATGATATGCTAAGAGTCTTGTTTGGGGTCCCTTCCGGTTCCCATTCATTGTGTCACATCTAGGCTCTATTCTTGGGTAATGACAAATAGCTTAAGGGTTAAAACAATGATTAGGGAACAATCAAATAGACAAACCATTGGAGTTCATTTATGGAGACTCATGGGACTATCAAGTTCTATAGACTCATCACCATCCTCACATCACAATCATAATCAACATTCTCTAATCAAACCTTGAGACTCAATCCCTAGGTTCCTTTATGCATACTTTCGAAATAATCATGTAGGGTTATATAATATCTTATGAAAAGTATTCAATTTAAGAAAATAAGTTTATGATAATCATCAACATATGAAAATGCATATAAGTAACATAATTTTCAAGAAAATCTTAAAGAAACCATTCAAGAATCACATATGTGGACTTATGGACTTTCAACTCGTCTATGACCATCTATGGGGCACATAAGAGAATAATCTCATGCTTTTAGTTTAGCCTTACATACTTAGAAAGTTGATATTACAATCAAAAATTGATGAATACTAGCTTTCTTGGAGAAAATCCTCGATCTTGGCAGTTCTTGTAGAGTGAAAGAACTTGAAAAGACATTGTTTAAAGGGATTCTCTATGATTCTTTAATTCTTGACTTAGAATTTTTAGAGTTCCTGATGAAGAACCCTAATTTTTGAAGAAGAAGAATCAAGAAAACCTTTCTTGGAATCCTTGAATTCGTTTTCTTGAAACCCTAGGTTATGATTTAAGATTCTATCAGAAAAAAGAAGAATCAAGAAATCCTTTCTTCAAATTCTTGAATTCGTTTTCTTGAAACCCTATGTTATGATTTAAGATTCTATTAGAGACTCATGAATAGATGAAGAAATTTGGGTTGAGTAGATTGAAATTTATGAAGAATAACTTACCTTAAGGATGAATGTTGAAAGCAAATCCTAACTTAATGACTATTTTGATAATTCTTGAGCATTTATGTTTGGGAGTGAATGTGAGGGTTTTGATTATGAAAACTGATGTTTTACGCATTTTTGGACCTTAAGTAGACCCCCAAAGGTTTTGGAATAAAAGTACCATGAAAATAAAATAAAGAGAAGTCAATTATCTTATCTAGTAAGGGTCCGCATCTGTGTCACGGCATCGCGGATCTTCAGACAACTCTGCAGGTCTTCAGTAAAATGGTCATATCTTTCTACTTTGAACTCTGATTAAGGCAAAATTGGATGCATTTGAAAGCTAATTCGAATATCTTCAATTTGATATATCATACCTAGCTCTTTATATTTTAGGAGATATGGTCATTTGAAGTTGACCCTTCTATCAACTCATACGAAAACTTAGTCGGTAGAAATTCTTTGGACTTAACTTGATGTAAAAGATCCTTTATGACTCTAAATTCTATCTAACCTCTATTTTAGCCTACTTGTGAATTTCTCCTAGCCATGTCTATCTTACTATTTTCAATACTTAGGAATTGATCCTACGCGTGTATATTCTACTTACGAGTCATTGGTCACACCATTAACTTTATAGGTATGATCTTGCATATTCATGTCATAATCGTTAAGATAGTTTAATTACCTGCTTTACTTCATGTTAAGATGTTTTTGTGTGACCTTAGATCATCTGGAGATTCTATTTGGTCGGTAAGACATATGAATATTAACACCCCTACAATTAATTACGCCAAATTTTCAATTCAAATCCTATATCATGTGAATTCTGGCTCATGTGTTGGCTAATTTCTCTTATGTGTTTTATGTTGCCTAGAGGCATATGCTATGACCTTGCCATTTTGTATCAAAATACAGCCCAAACTAATTCTTGAGGCATCACAATAAACCATAAACCCTTCTAACCCTTCCGGTAGAGCCAAGATAGGAGCGGAGATAAGCTTGTCTTTCGAAGTTTGAAAGTTCTTTTCATATTCCTTGGTCTAAACAAATTTTTCCTTCTTTTGGGTCAACTTTTTCATAGGGGAATCAATAGAAGAGAAGTCATTCACAAACCTCTGGTAGTAACCCTCCAAACCTAAGAAACTCCTAATATCTGTCGGAGTCAAGGGCCTAGGCCAATTTTTTATCACCTTCATCTTCTTAGTGTCTACTTTAATTCTATCTCTTGACACCACATGCTCTAGGAAAGCAACCTTTTTCAACTAAAATTCACACTTTTGATATTTAGTAAACAGCCTCTCATCTCTTAAGATTTTCAATACCACCCTCAAGTGATTCATATGTTCTTTTTTACTCTAGAGATAAATCAATATATCATCAATAAAGACCAGTACAAACATATCAAGTTAGGGTTTAAAGACTCTATTCATGAGATTCATAAATATTGTCGGTGCATTAGTCAAGCCAAAAGACATTACTATAAATTCAAAATGCTCATGCCTAGTCCGAAATGTCATTTTGGGCATATCACACTCCCTCACTTTTACTTGGTGGTTTTTAGACTGAAGATCAATCTTAGAAACGTGATTAGCCCCTTGTAGTTGGTCAAAAAGGTCATCAATCCTTGGTAGAGCTAGGATACTTGTTTTTTATAGTGACTCTATTGAGTTGTCAGTAGTCAATGCACATTCTAAGGGAACTATCCTTTTTCTTTACAAAGAACACCGGTGTACCCCAAGGTGACTTGTTAGGTCTTATGAAATCCTTCTCTAGCAAATCCCTCAATTGATCCTTTAACTTCTTCGACTCCATGGGGGCCATACAGTAAGGGGGAATGGAAATGGGTTGTGTATCGGGGAGGAGGTCTATACCAAAGTCTATTTTGCTTTTGGGAGGAACACTGGGAAGCTCATCGGGAAAGACATCAAGAAACTCATTGACCACCGGAATTGACTCAATAAGAAGGACTTTAGACTCAACATCCCTAACCTTTATGAGGTGGTAATTGGAACTCTTAGAAATTAATTTTTTGAGCTTTAAGATAAGAAATGAATCTATTCTTGACTATCATATTACAACTTTCTTACTCAAGGATGGGTTGATTAGGGAATTGGGATCTTACTTTACGGGTCCTATAATCAATGGAAGCATGATATGCATATAACTAATCCATCCTAAGAATGATATCATACTCCACCATGTCAAGTTCAACAATATCTCAAGGCAAGACTTTATGTAATATGTACATGGGATAGTTTCTATAGACTCTTTTAGCAATAATGGACTCACCAACGGGGTTAGACACTTCATAAGGTTCACATAACAATTTGGGACGCACATTAAATTTTTTGGTAACAAAAGGAGTAATGAAAGAAAGAGTGGCACCTGAATTTATCAATGTATATACATCGTTATCTAAAACCTTTAACATACTAGTAATAACATCGGGCATCTCATCTACTCCTTGCCTTCCTTCGAGAGCATATAACTTATTTTGCCTTGGAGCAGCCCTTTGTTGGCCTTTTTTTGCCTTTTGATCTGCATTAGCACCTTGGCCTTGAGGGCAACCATTTCTACCCTTGTTTTGAGCATGTGTACAATCAATAACCTTGTAACCCATTTTACTACAATCAAAGCAAGCATTAGAGTTTTTCAAATGTGGACCATCATGGTTTCTCCCACACTTTTGGCACTTAGGATGGGTCATCCTACCATTGCTACCTTGGAATCTTGGGTTAGACATCCTATCATTAGCAAACCTTTTGTTAGGATCATTGGAGGACCCTTGGCTTTGGAACTTGTGGCCTTGGAACTTATGGCCTTGATAAAATTGGCCACCCTTAGAACCTTGGAACCCACCCTCATATCGAGCCCTCTTGGATTCCTCACTTCTTTTCTTTCTATGCTTTTTCCCTCTCAAGTTGTTCGGCATATGTCATGAGTCGAGAGAAATCTATATCACTTACTAGCATGGTGGTATGACACTCTTCATTTACCAAGTTGGACACTCCCGATACAAACTATTTATTCTAGATCTAGAGTCGGCAACCAAATGTGGAGCATACTTGGAAGCTTATTTAACTTGAGGATATACTCCCTCACACTCATAAAACCTTGCTTGAGGTTCATAAACTCCATCATCTTAGCCTTCCTTAACTCGATAGGGAAGAATCGATTGAGGAAGCCGGCTTTGAACTCCTCCCAAAGAATAACATCATCATTTTTCCTCTCTGATTTCCATTGAGCAAACCAAATTTGGGCCATACCTTTGAGTTGGTAGGCCGCTAATTTCTCTTTCTCCTCCAAATTGACTCCCATGATAGATAGCACCTTATATACCTCATCGATGAACTCCTGGGGATCTTTCTCCGCCTTAGACCCATGAAACTTCGGAGGGTTCATTCTTGTGAAATCCCTCACCCTTGAGGTAGGAGTAGGAGCATGAGAGGCTTGGGCTCCTTGATTCATTTGGTTGTTCATAGCACGGGCCAACATTGTGATGGCATCCCGGAACTCATCATGGGCTACCTCTCCATCCTGAGGAGCTTGAGGAGCAGGAGGGGTTGGTTGCTCCTTGGGAATATAGGCATTCTTAGCTTTTCTCTTAGTATCTGCATGATCTGGAAGATCAAAGAGAATTTGTTGGGGGGAAAATCATTATATTTATATCTAAAGCAGGATATAGACCATGAAGAAGGGAAATATTTCCTAAAATGCCTCATAGCCTCCCATTCATAGTTGTGGCGCGCTTCACAACCATGAATGAGACTCTAATTGATGTGGTATGTTGGAATTTTGAGGACCATTAACAACATAGTGCTTTGATACCAAGATTGTTATCACCCAAGCCTAGGGCCTAGACAAGATACGGCGAATGAGAAGTCTAAAGATAACCTAAACAAGCCTCTTCATTGTAACGTACACACATTTAATAAAAATTTAAATGTAACCCATCTGAAGCAAAATTTAACAATAATAAGAGTCAATTAATAAAAAGGGAAAAACAAGACCAATGGAAGTCTTTGATAATCATAAGAGCATAAAAGGGTCAAGCTCATAGCATATACAAATATAGTATCCAATAACACCGCTACTTTGGAATGGAACAGGCGCCAAGACATTCTCTTAGCTCACCCTCATAATAACAAGTATTCATCATAAATGATAAGTCTTAATGTAGCATGAAATAAGTAGATATTATCCTCAGAATTGAGGACTCAACAAAGTCTTCCTCAAGGAACCAAACTAGCCATATGGAGGAGGATGATCAAAAGGAGCTCTGGTCCCTACATAGTGATATCATGTAGGCATAGAGTATATATTAGTACATTTGAATGTACTAAGTATGCAGGTTGCAATGCAACAAAGACATAATCCAATATATTCAAAATACATAATCATAATCAATGGATATATATAATCTCAATATGACGTGCATGAACAATGCTTGTAATAGAACATGCTTGTAAAACATTTAACTTAGACAATATACCATACATATGTGGGAAGAGACCTCAACCAATATAGACCAAGAAACTACAACCTAGAATCTAAGGAATGAAACCCCCTTGATACAGGTTATCGGCATGACACCCCCCGATGAAGTGTGGTCTACTTGCCAAGGTAAACCAAACATGATAACATGAATTTGATGGATCCACTGGTATAGAAAGGGAAAAATATATAATCTTATGGTGGCACATAGTTTAAAGACTAAAGACAGTTTAGAGACTAAAGACTTTATATAAGGACCCCTTGAGTCGAGCCTCCATCTTAAGTCTCAATCAGTGCTAAGTCTAATCCCATAGAATCCTTAAAATAATTGTACTTTAATAAAACATGAATAACTTGTAAGAAACATGATATGAGTAGCTCTTCAACATGTTTGACCTCTATTAGTGAATCTAACTTGAACATGAGAGTAGATAATAATCATACATGATCCCTTGCTTTGACATATATAGCTTACAAGAGGTAAAAATCTTGAAATAGGGCTCAACTTGATACTTGTAAAATTATAGGTACTTTTCATAAATTCAATACATTCTTGAAAGCTCTTAATTATCATGAAATCACTTGACTTGTAAATTATGTAATAGATCATCAACAACTTGAGAATTCTTGTCATGTAATTTTATCAAACACCTGGTGGGTCTATGATACTTGTTCAAAATCATGTAATTCAAGAGTGAAATAAGATGAGTAAACTCAATGCAAATCAACCCACCAATATTGTAGTGAAACCCTCATTTAGGTGTCTTGAAATTCATCACAAAAGCTCATAGCAAATCATAGTTTCATAACTCAAGTCATCCATAGTCTCAACAGACAAAATCAATTCATAGAATAAGCTTCAAATAGACATTCATGCATAATCAATCAATACTTGATAAAACCCCAAAACAACTTATGTTCATAATTCATAATAAGAGATACCAATAGGTAATACAACTTGAAATCATGCAATGTTCATAGAAAGAGAAGGTTGGGCTCCATGGGTGAAAGGACCCATAGATGAAGACCCGCATACCTCAAACATTAAATTTCTCGAAATGAACTTGAATGAGACTTGAAGCTTGAGATGAGTTCTTAAGTTACAAAATTTAGCTTGAAACCCTTGAATTTGAATGAGAGATTTGATAAAGAGTTGGAGAGGTTTTAGAGAGGGTTTTGTGAGTTATAGAATTAAAAAATGGCTAGGTATGGAAGGATTCATGTTTAAATGGGCTTGGGGCTATTACCCCAATGCATTTCTTGGACAAGTGTAATTCTAACACCAAGGAAATCTAGACTAAATTAATTGAGATGGACCCACTTGAAATTTTATCACTTTTCCATTTGTCCATGTGTGTAGAGTGGGACCCCAAAGGGGGTTATATATGTATATGATGCTTTATACTTCATGAAGAGTTTCATAAGGGTAAGAAACAACTTAGAAAAAAAAAGAAGCTTGAAGAAGCCTGATAGATTGTTCTCGGATGAACAGTAGCACTTCCACCAATTCATTTTTCTTTGATCTTTCAACTATTTGATGCTATAAGCCTAGTATATGGGACCTCCCAAGTAGCGAGGGAGCATTGGATTTCCAAGGAAACACCTAGAAATTCAGAATTCATGATTTAAAGTTCTTAAGGGATTGACAAGGTATGTTGAGTTTCTTTTGGTTTGGGTGCAATTTAAAGCTTGTAGGGGTGTTTATGAACATTATATTACAAGAAAAACTTTGGAAAATTACTTGTTTAAGTTAATTGTGAAATCTTCAAGTGGGTTCGAAATTTGGGATTTTGGGTTTATGAAGTTGTTTTGTTTTAGAATCTTGTGCTTGTGTTTAATTGTTGTAGAAATGATTCTTATGGGGTTAAAGAAGTATTAGAAATTATTTATATACATTCTTGAAAGGTTGGTCGAGTTTGGACCCTTATTGTAATGAACTATTGCGTTTTGACGTTGTAAGGTTTCATTTGACGTTTGAATGATGTAAATTGGTTCTTGGAGTAAGTAGAAGTGTTTGAATATGATAGGTATGTATAAAAATGACATGCTGCCCTATTTTTCTGTTTTGATGAGAAAATAAAGTTCGTTAGCGAATTAGTGAAGTTTTGGACTTAGAAAGGCTCATTGTTGTTGTGTGATTGTTGTTGTTGTTGTTGTTGATGAAATGGGGCCGAGATGGAGCCCCGGGATGGCCTAATTTAAGGGGAAATGCTGGCGAAATTTCTATAGAATTTTGGAGTAAAACTTAGAAGTTAAAGCCCGTAAAGGAGTCTAACTAACTATGACGCTATTGTGATGTTTGTAGACGTTGGGCGTCCGGAAGAATAGATTTGATTGGTTTGACGTTGGAGTTAATTTAGCAAGGAAAGAGAGGTATGTAAAGCTTTCTATTTCTCGGCATGACTAAATTCGAAATTGGGAATGTAACTCTTGAAATTTTAGCACAAATGTGATTTATGTTCGTTCTTGGCCTTTCCTATGAACAAAGAGCTTCCTACTTAGCTTTTGTACCTTTGAAATTACATGACTGGTATGAGTGTGAAAAGAAACAAGTTAGTTTGAGAACTAAAGGTTCTAATAGCTCCAAAATGCTAATATTTATAAGTTTTGAAAGAAAAGTCCCTTCTCTGTTTCCAACTTGGGTTTGAATATGCTTTTGTTCCTTCTTGATAATTGTAAAGAAACTAGTTCTATCTTGACTCCTATGAACTCAAAGTTTGCATGTTGAGAAAGTTTGACACCTAAAGTTTGATACCTAAAAGTGTGATAAGTTTGTTAATTATGGAAGTTTGATCCGTTTGTTAATTACAAAAGTTTGATGGGTTTGTTTACTATGAAAATTGGACAAGTTTGTGTCTTATGAAAGTTTGATAGGTTTGAAACAATCTGTATCCTAACACTTTGAGAATAATAAAAGAACTTAAGGTAATTTGTATATATCATTATTGTTGGACATGAATAATTCGCTACTATTTTGGAAATTTAATAATCATAAGTTAAATGCGAACATGAATATTCTACTATTCTTTTGGAAATCTAAGTGACATAGATCCCTTTTAATCCATCATGGAGACTTCAATTTACAAACTTTGACACCCTGGAAAGAGTTGGAGAATAAACATTATGTTGAATTCTAATATGTATAGTTTGGCATAACTAATGTTTGTTTTCAAGTATGAACTTTTTGGTACAAGTAATGCTTTGTTTTCAAATGTGAACATATTACTGAACTTTTGGATTTATGAAATGGATTTTTCATGCATATGATCTCTCGCGACTATATTCGTGCCTAATATGACATTATTCGCCGGTATCTGAGCCGGTTGTTCTCATGCGTATTATACTATATATATATAAATTTCGAAGGAGGCTGGATACGGTGGGGTCAGCTCGGCCCAAGGGTTGGCTTCGGTTAGTTGGAGTTATGGTGAGATTGGGCCTTTGGTCTGGTGGCTTCATGCCACATTTACTATAGGATTTGTGAGTTCAGGAATGCCGGCTCACATATCCTGCATTTGTGATTTGTGTCGGAGACTTTTCGAAGATCTGCACTTTCTGGTGTGATGCTATGGTATGGCGCGAGTTTGGAGGTCGCCATCGTTCTTGTATGGTATGCATCCATTTGATATTTTGAAAACCTAAAGGAAATATTTTTTTTGATGTCTGCATATGAGTTTGACTTTTGTACCTCTGTTGGTCTATCTCTCTTATTTATACTTGTGCTTTCTGCTTTACATATTCGGTACGTACTTTGTACTGACCCTTCTTTCTTCAAGGGGGCTGCATGTCATGCCCGCAGGTACAGACGCACAGAGTAGCGGGCCACCAGCTTAGGACC
>DF358871.1:144030-158158 GCA_000787875.1 Solanum virginianum | reverse complement strand
TCACCAGCTTAGGACCCCTGTTTGCAGTTTGAAGAGCTCCCTTGTTTCAAAGCCATTTTGGTATTTCTTTTGGTATTTATGCTACGTCATCACTTTGTATCTTATTCATTGTGGGTACGACGGGCCCTGTCCTGTCCTATGATTCAGTATGTCTATATAGAGGTCTGTGGACTCCTGTGAGTGTGAGACATATCAGCCAATCTGTATATTATATACGTATGCCGGGTATGTGGGACATGTCAGTCAGTTTGTATATTATTTATGTGTGTTGTGTTTGTTGGGCGGTTTAATCGCAGTGGTGACCTTGTTGGCCCTTCTGTATATATATATATATGTTTGTATGTTTGTTCTGTATGCTGGGATCTTCTGTTTGTAGGTGGATAGTCAGTAAAATAGAGGAAACTCTGCTGAAATTTTTGTTAGTGAAATAGTGATTGTAGTCTGAGTTTGGCTTAGTAATGTTGTTTGGGTGCCCCAATCGGGTACTAGTCATGACCCATAGGTTGTGTCGTGATAGAAGTGGTATCAGAGTAGTTCGTCCTCGGAGTGTCCACATACCATGTCTAGTAGAGTCTTGTTTATCGGTGTGTCATGCACCACATCTATAAATAGGAGGCTATAGGACATTTCGGATGTTCCTTTTTTATGATCTTAGATCATGCATTAAAGCAATGTCAGTAGGATGATTTCTTGGTTGATAAAACTTATCTTGGTTTCAGTGATGTTTCGGAGAAAAGATCACAGCTTCCCAGGAAAGCAAGTTTGTAATAGAAGGTGAGGTGACCACATTAATGTGTATGCTATCTCTGATTTTATTTTAGGCACCGCAAAACCTGTTGTTTCTTTGGTAATCGTTGTCTATTAATGGACATAGATTCTTGATAGATTTTAGCACATGGGAGGTCTTCCTCAATAATGATTCATCTCGCGCATTCGTATTATTGGAAGTTGTATCAGGTGGTTATGCCAATGTCTAAGAGTAACACCAAATCTTAGTATTTGATATGTAATGGTGGTAGATCTATTTTTGAGAGAGATATGTCAGCGCTAATAAAAGTGGTACGGTCAGCGTAGGAACTGGAAATGTGTTGAATTGATAAGTATGTGTGTAGTACCAATCAAGCTGATAATTTTGGCTAGGTAAGGGAATTATAAACTAGACTGGTGGTCGTACAACTTAAAGGAAGTCATCTCCCTTTGTCCAGGTAATTGCTTTGGAGTTGGTGCATAGTATTGTTAAAAAAGCATATGCTACGAAAGCAAAAATTAAGAGTGACTATATTCCCGTTAAGTTGTATGGTGACTAGTCAGGCATTAGGAGATCACTTGGAGATAAAGATCCTGAGCTTTATGGCTTAAACAGGGAGATAGCAACACCGGTTTCTTTCACAGAACAACTAACCAACATAAAAGAGTCAATACCAATGATAATCTGGGAGTTAATGGGAGTTGACATTATAGAACCTGCAGATGAAGAAAAAAATTTGAATACTATGCAGAGTTATGCACAAAGCGAGGAGAGTGGAGGCCACAATTAGATAGGAGAGGATGTCCTAGAATTGGTGCAGTAGACTGTAGTCTCCTGGAGGTTTCTTTTGAAGAACATGAAATACTAGAGAGTATCAGTGCATGTGTAGGGAATAAAGCTCCGAACCTAGATGGTAGTACAATGGCTTTCTTTAGTCATTGCTGGGACATTTTCATATGAGCTACTGGCTGCTGTATAGAATTTCCAGGCTAGAGGTATGTATTGAGCTAAATAATTTTGGACTTATCAGTCCGGTTGGGAGAGTGTATAAGATAGTCTCAAAACCATTAACAGATGGATTAAAGTCAGTCACAATCTTGTTGATAGACAATCAATGGCTTTTATAAGGGAAGACAAATAATGGATGATTTGGTAATTAGCAAATGAGCTAGTGGACTCAAGAGTGGAACGTGAACAACTAGGAATGCCATATAAACTGGACATTCAGAGAGCACATGGTTATCTGAATTAGAATTTTCTAGTGACCATGTTACAGAAGATACACTTAGGAGCTGTAGGGATTAGATGGATCAAACGATGAATATGTACAATCAAATTTTCACTCTTGGTTTTTTTTACCTGCCCAAGGGGCCTGAGGAGGATACACATTGACCTTTTTTGTTCATCCTAACAATGGAGGGGATGAGTAATCTATTCACCATAATAAAGGTTAAAAAATCGAGTAGAGGTTTTGAAGTACAAGATAGGGCAGACAACAACATAGAATTCACTTGCCTCCAATATTCAGAGGATATCTTAGTTCTTTTTGTGAAACAGTGAAAGATCTAACATAGGGTGTGGTAATATTTTTGGAGAATCTGAGCAACTTACGTACTAAGAGTAATAAGTTTCTTGCATTACATGGAGGGGTTTGTGTTTTTCATGTGAACTAGAGAAAGAAAAGTTGCTCTGGTTAATAAGCCAATATGTTGCTTAGATTGGGCAATGCGTTTAAGCAGGGACTCTATAAATCCATTTTGGGGGCAGATAGCAGGCTTGGAGATTTTATAGAAATTTTGGTTGCCCAACAGGAATTGTGATTTGGTAATTCGAAAACCTTCTATTCTATGGCATTTGCAGGATGAACTAACTTGCATGTACTTGAAGCATCTGCAACTTTAGCAGCACCAACGACCAATTTGTTTGTAATTGACTAGAGAGAACTTTTCAGTAGTTGGAGCCCTTTCTTGTGCGTTTGCTGTACCAACATTATCAAGGCCTGCAATTCAAGTCTGCAGCTATCTAAATGACCTGCTGATATCTGAGCCTACTCAAGGTTCATTAGACATCGATTGTCAGAAAGCAGTTACACCTATTTGCAGTTCAAGAAATTTCCCATAGCCTGTTCCTAAAGTATAATGACCTCAAGGGATCACACAACTGACTTTGTTAGAGCATAATTCTATTATTGCTAATAGAAATTAGAAGGTTCAATCATTGTTGAAAAGACAACATGAGTTTGAAAAAAATATCAATTAGCACAATAACTCCTTGTTTTGTGGTGATTCTGCTTTTAATGTTGCCAAGAAGAGGGAAAATTCGAATATACATGAAGGATAGGATTCAAGGGTTTCCAGTCATTACTTGCGTGTTTTTCTACTGGTACTGTCCCTCATCTGTCCTTAGTTAAATCTGTCTATTAGGTACAGCTTGGAATTTGAGCGGATACTTCTGAAGAGTATGTCTCCTAAACTTGATTGTTCTTATTAACTAAACAATTTACATTTGCCGCAGCAATTTTTAATCTATCGTGAAGCAACCAAAGGTATACCTATATGATGACGGCTATAATATCATCAGATGGCAGGACATGGATGATATGAAAGAGATGCTATATAATAAGTCATACACAGTCAATAATGAACCCATCATCCTCAAGTTTGAATAACTTAGTTCATCTTGTAGGAAGTTTTACATCCCTACCTCTATGGGTGAAATTCCAAATCTTCGTATGATATGTTAGAGTAGGGGCTCACTGAGTAGGATTGCAAGTGCACTGGGAAAGTTTATCTATACAGATAAGTGTGCAGCAAATCAAACTAGAATCTCATGTGCAAGGATATTGGTTGGAGTGAATATCACCAACCCTTTGCTTAATGATATTGTAATCAAGCCATCGTATATGATTGGACGCCAAAAATATTGTCCCAAACGCTCTATGGTAGGGCACTGTTATCCTCCAAGGGACCAAGGATAAGAAAATGTGAACAGGAAACCACAACAGCCCCAGAAAGTGATGACTTGGTTAATTTAGATTGTTAAGAGGTATATATATTGACCCGGATGAGGTTGTCCACAGAATGGGCTAGGTTGCTTAGGAGTTAGATCTGCCAGTTGTTTTGGAAGTGATGCAATACTTTATGTTTCTCTGCTTCGTAAGTGTATTGGTGATCCTTCTAGAATTTTTCCAGTGGATGATATACAGGTTACTGATGAGCTGAGTTATGAAGAACAACCCGTGCCAATATTGGACCGCCAAGTTAGGAAACTGCGAAATAAGGAGGTAGCCTCAGTTAAGGTGCTATAGCGCAATAGTAACATAAAGAAGATGACTTGGGAAGCAGAGGAGCTAATAAAGAGGAAATACCCTTGTTTATTTCATATATCTTCAGGTAATCCTTTTTCTTGTTTACGCTTGAAGCATGCTAGTTAGGCTATTCGTATTGGATATTGCGTTATGGTTGAAAAATTCATGAGATTCGCATGACATTCGAGGACGAATATTATTAAGGGGGGGAGGATGTTAGAACCCATACTTTTGTGCACAGGATCAATTACGGAGAATTGGGACCTAAGTGTTATCTGCCCAAGGGGCCTGAGGAGGATACACATTGACCTTTTTTGTTCATCCTAACAATGGAGGGGATGAGTAATCTATTCACCATAATAAGTTGGGATTAGACTGTAATTTTGTAAGAAGGGTATGTCTATAAACTTATTTGTGTACACATGTAGGGATATATATGAGATCATCATTTTATATCTTGGACAAGTGTAATTTTAACACCTAGGAAATCTAGACTAAATTAATTGAGATGGACTCACTTGAAATTTTGTCACTTTTTCATTGGTCCATGTATGTAGAGTGGGACCCCAAAGGGGGCTATATATGTATATGATGCTTTATACTTCATGAAGAGTTTCATAAGGGTAAGAAACAACTTAGAAAAAAAAAAAGCTTGAAGCAGCCTAGTCGACTATTCTCGGATGAACAGTAGCACTTCCACCAATTCATTTTTCTTCGATCTTTCAACTATTTGATGCTACAATCCTAGTATATGGGACCCCCCAAGTAGTGTGGGAGCGTTGGATTTCCAAGAAAACACCTAGAAACTCAAAATTCATGATTTGAAGTTCTTAAGGGATTGACAAGGTATGTTGAGTTTCTTTTGGTTTGGGTGCAATTTAAAGCTTGTAGGGGTGTTTGTGAACATTATATTACAAGAAAAACTTTGGAAAATTACTTGTTTAAGTTAATTGTGAAAGCTTCAAGTGGGTTCGAAATTGGGGATTTTGGGTTTATGAAGTTGTTTTGTTTTAGAATCTTGTGCTTGTGTTTAATTGTTGTAGAAATGATTCTTATAGGGTGAAAGAAGTATTAGAAATTGTTTATATACATTCTTGAAAGGTTGGTCGAGTTTGGACCCTTATTGTAATGAATTGTTGCGTTTTGACGTTGTAAGGTTTCGTTTGACGTTTGAATGATGTAAATTGTTTCTTGGAGTATGTAGAAGTGTTTGAATGTGATTGGTATGTATAGAAATGACATGCTGCCCTGTTTTTCAGTTTTGATGGAAAAAATGAGGTTCGTTAGCGAGTTAGTGAAGTTTTGGACTTAGAAAGGCTCATTGTGGTTGAGTGATTATTTTTGTTATTATTGTTGATAAAATGGGGCCGAGATAGAGCCCCGAGATGGCCAAATTTAAGGGGAAATGCTGGCGAAATTTCTATAGAATTTTGGAGTAAAACTTAGAAATTAAAGCCGTAAAGGAGTCCAACTAACTATGACGCTATTGTGATGTTTGTAGACGTTGGACGTCCGGAAGGATAGATTGGATTGGTTTGACATTGTAGTTAATTTAGCGAAGAAAGAGAGGTATGTAAAGCTTTCTGTTTCTTGGCATGCTAGTTCTATCTTGGCTCCTATGAATTCAAAGTTTGCATGTTGAGAAAGTTTGATACCTAAAGTGTGATAAGTTTGTTAATTATGGAAGCTTGATCCGTTTGTTAATTACAAAAGTTTGATAATTTTGTTAACTATGAAAATTGGACAAGTTTGTGTCTTATGAAAGTTTGATAGGTTTAAAACCATCTGTGTCCTAACACTTTAAAAATAATAAAAGAACTTAAGGTAAGTTGTATATATCATTATTGTTGGACATGAATAATTCGCTACTATTTTGAAAGTTTAATAATCATAAGTTAAATGCGAACATGAATATTCTACTATTCTTTTGGAAATCTAAGTGACATAGATCCCTTCTGATTTATCATGGGAATTTCAATTTACAAATTTTGACAACTTGGAAAGAGTTGGAGAATAAACATTATGTTGAATTCTAATCCATCACGGAGACTTCAATTTACAAACTTTGACACCCTGGAAAGAGTTGGAGAATAAACATTATGTTGAATTCTAATATGAATAGTTTGGCATAACTAATGTTTGTTTTCAAGTATGAACTTTTTGGTACAAGTAATGCTTTGTTTTCAAATGTGAACATATTACTGAACTTTTGGATTTATGAAATGGATTTTTCATGCATATGATCTCTCACGACTCTATTCGTGCCTAATATGCCCTCTTTCGCCGGTTCTCGGGCTGGTTGTTCTCGTGCGTATTATACTATATATATATATATATATATATATAAATTTTGAAGGAGGCTGGATACGGCGGGGTCGGCTTGGCTCAAGGGTCGGCTTCGCTTAGTTGGAGTTATGGTGAGATTGGGCCTTTGGTCTGGTGGCTTCATGCCATATTTTCTATAGGATTTGTGAGTTTAGGGACACTGGCTCACTTATCCCGCGTTTGTGATTTGTGTCGGAGACTTTTCGGAGATTTGAACTTTCTGGTGTGATGCTGTGGTATGGCGTGAGTTTGGAGGTCGTCATCGTTCCTTTACGGTATGCATCCATTTGATATTTTGAAAACCTAAAGGAAATATTTTTTTTGATGTCTGCATATGAGTTTGACTTCTGTACCTCTGTTGGTCTATCTCTCTTATTTATACTTGTGCTTTCTGCTTTACATATTCGGTACGTACTTCGTACTAACCCCCTTCCTTCAGGGATTGCGCTTCATGCCCGCAGGTACAGACGCACAAAGTAGCGGGCCACCAGTTTAGGACCCCTGTTCGCAGTTTGAAGAGCTCCCTTGTTTCGGAGCCACTTTTGATATTTATGCTACTTCGTCACTTTGTATCTTATTCATTTGAAATTTCTGTAAATGAAATAGTAATTATAGTCCGAGTCTGGCTTAGTAATGTTGTCCGAGTGCCCCAATCGGGTACTAGTCACGGCCCGTAGGTTGGGTCGTGACAAATGCCCTTGGATAAAATAAGAAACTAAGAAAAATTTTACACTGCTCCTCGCCCCAGACGCGGCGCAGACTAGACGCGGAGCACCAAATGCACTAGTCCCTGCCACAGGCGCGTCACTGCTTTGGGCGCGGACAGACATTAGAAATGAAAAATTAGCGAAAATTATTTTTCTCTACAATCTTCTAAAATTCGGGTTATACACATTCGACACTCAATTTTGCCCCCCGATCAAGAATATGAAGTCAAATTTTTGAAATCATGCGCAAATTTTGAGATATATGAAAATTACGATTATAGGGCATTTCGAAGCACATGAGGGATGTTTCATCTGAGATGGTATTTTAGCAATTTGAAAGAAAAATTTGAGTACTCTTTTTGCATATTTTTTGTAGAAAAACACGTTGATCTTGTGCTTGTTCTTCTTAGAAGGGCTTTGTACTTAATTTCTGCACTTGGGGAATAAGAACTAGAAAGAATTTTAATTTCATCTTGTATTCTTAATTCAAATTGAAGGCTATGGATGATTATATGAGTATAATTTCTTATTCCTTTACTATGAGTTGCTAAAAGTTCCATGCTTGAGATTGTGCAATGTAGTTGAATACTAAAATTATTAATGGGCATTTTAAGTAATTAAAAACTTGGAAAAACTAAATTAGTACCTCTTTAAAGCAAACTATTTACATTCATATGCCCCTTTACATTTTATACCCCCATACAATTAAAATTTGCTCCCTAATATTAAAATTCACGTGCTGACGTCATGCTGACATCAACACCCTGCTTGTATGATATACCAATAGGGTATACTTATACCAATAGGATATCAAAGATGATTAAGCTCAGCCTATATGATACCGATATGGTATCAGTATATCGATAAAGTATCATAAAGAATATATTTTCTACTAATTTAAAACTTAATAAATAAGTTTGTAACTTTAATAATTTTCTCTTAATTATTTTATTTATTAAAAAAAATTCAAAAATTATATGATACCGATAGGATATCAATATACTGACGGAGTATCACAAAAATATATTTTCTACTAGTTTAGAGTTTAATAAATAATTTTATAACTTTAATAATTTTCTAGTCCTACGAGATATCGATATGGTATAAATATACCAGATTATCATAATGAATATATTTATTACTAACTTAGAGTTTAATAAATTTTTATTTGTTTATTATTTATGTGTTAAAAAAAATATAATCCTATATTATACTTATTGAGTATCAATATACTGTCAGAGTATCACAAATAGCTCATTCTATATGATAACGTTATGATATATATATAAATATTTATGCTGACATCAGCATGGCATCAGACCCGAAATAAAAAGGGGTAAGTGGGTAAAAAAGTAAATAGTTTGGGTCATGAGTGCATTAAGGGTAAATAATTTCAAATTAGATCTATTTTGTGTACTTTTTCCTAAAAAAATCATGATCAGTTAGTTTTTCCTTGCCAAGTTTTCTCCTCCTATACCTTTATTCTTTGAAAAATAAAATTACTATGAAATTGAGCTAGTATTTTTTTATTATTAATAAATCCTTATTTTAATTTATTTTTCATTTTAAAAATTTGAAAAAGGATTGAGGTCAATGAAAATTGAAAGAACTGAAAAGTTGGACAGTGAAACTATAAAAAATGGATAAATTTTATCAAGCATCATCAAACTTTGAGTCTATTACACATAAAATTATTTTTTTTACCTTTTTATTATGTAAAAAGTCATTTAGTTTTTAATTTTTACTATAAAAAATAAATTTTATTTTTTTATCACGTTAAACTATTCTATCTTTAATGTTTATCACATTAAAAATATTTTTTTATTTATTTTTAAAATGTGTTTATGAAATTTACTATATAAATGAGTATGTTAATGAGAAAAAAATAGCCACATCATTTTTTCTTTAATATTATTTATAGTGCCTACAATTACTTAAAACATCAAATAAATAAAAGCAAATATGATATTGTATGCACCAATAAATTTTGTACTGTGAAATTTTACTTGGCCCCTATTCTAAAAATAGATGTTTCAATTTACTTGATCTTTTTTTCAAATTAAGAGCGTTTTATCACCATTTCTAGTACTATTTAGTGTTAAATAAGTAAATAACTAAAGAAAGCAGCACTCCCTCTATCCTATATTATATGAGTATTTTTCTATAGATAGTTGTCTAATATTATATAGACAATTACTAAATTAGGATATAATTAATTTTTATTTTTATTTTACCCCATCATTAATTAGGGTATTAATGATTTTTTAACTTAATATATATTGATATAATAATAACAGTAAAATATTTATGTGATAAATTTAAAACTAGATCATCTCTCTGAACTATATCCAAAAATATTTAAAGTAATATGGTTTATATATTTAATAGAATCAATTTTAAAATTAATGTGATGAAAAAACCAAAATGAAAAGACTAAAGAGTATGTGGGAAAAAGAACAAAGAAAAAAGAGTGAATTGGGAAAAACGGTGCAAGCGGAATAATATAGCAGATCCTATGTTATAAAGTTAATTAAATAATTCCTTCGTGCGATTAATGATAATTTTAACTCACTTAGCATTTAAAATTGTGTTTCACTTACTTTTAGATTTTGGGGAATAGTAAAACTTTTTTGTTGTTAGAAGGAAAGGGTTGTTGGATAAACATTTTCCATCTTTCAATGTAACTTTTAATCACGAGACATTTTAATTGAATAGTTGGGGTATATGTTCTTTATCACAGTTTATCTCTGCCAATTTTTTCTTCCAAAAAAATTGTAAGCCTATTTCTGATCTTATAAACCAAGTAAATTTAGCAGTTTCAGGGTGACGTTGATCGTGACATGCATGTCAAATTATTATATCAGTTTGAATTCAAACATAATCTTTTACTTAGTGTAGTTTTTTATTCCAAACAAGTTAGTTTTGCCAACCTTCATACTTCTGTAACTAGGAAGACTCAGACATACATAAACTTAAAATGTTGTTGGCACATTCCTTTCATTAAAAAATTAATGAAGAAGAAGAACAATATCACAAATTTAAAGAGAAAAATGTTAATAAACAAAAATTACACGGTTTGGAAAGAAAAATGGTAGAAAATATAGGTTATCTAAAGAAAAGGTTCAAACAAATTACTTTTGATAGTTTGCCACACACTTACTTCTCCCTAGAGTTGCTAGTTGAGTTTTCTAGAAGGACAACATGAAGATGATAAGATGTCTTTGTTTTTACCTTGTACAATTATGATGCAAAATTGAGCTTAACACTTTTGGACTTGAGTCTTAAGGTGGTTGGCATTAGAATTTTCAAAGATCCCCCCCTTTTTTTTCTCTCTTTTCCAAGAAACTATCAACATCTTTAAAATACTTTCTCCATTCACATTTAATTGTCAAATTTTGACTTAGACACATTTATTAAAAAAATAATTATTAATATAATTAATTGATTATTTTATTCATATTAATTAACAGGGTCCCAATATATTTACTCATTAAAATATTAATTTAATAACAATAAATTAAGGATATAATGTAAAAAAAAAAATTATCCTATTTTAATTTATCAAAAATAATAAATAAAAATAAAAATTAAATTAAAATTTTTTTGACAAAACGAAAGGATAGTCGTATAGTGCAATTAATTGATGGCAACTCACCTAATGATGTCCACGTGTTTCCCCCATGGACCAAATTAAATCAGGGAGAGATGTAGTACCTTTTCGTTTTCTTTGTCATATTCTCTAAACCCTGTGAGTTAATTATCCAACCAATGGACCACTATTGAGAATGTGGACACACCAAATCAAATTTTTTTAGGCTCCTTACTGTAGAATACATTCATATTTTTTATTAGAAAAAAGTTCAAATATGTCATCAAATTTTGAGAAAAAATTTATTTATGTCATTTGTTAAAAGTTTGGCTTATTTATGTCATTATCGTTTGAGAAAAGACTCATCTATGCAATTACTTTTTAATTTCGATTTTGCAAAATCACTTAAACAACTCTAAATATTTTTAAATTAGAGTTTTGGATAAAATGTAGTTTATTTAGTCATTCTTTTTCAAGAATGTCAAGAACACCAAGAACTTTGATTTCAAATTTTCAACTTCTTCAAATATTCACAAAATCACTGCAAAATTCAAAATTAGTGTTCCTCCAAGTTAAATACCAAAACTCAATATTTTTTTACCTCGAATTCAACTTGACTCAACAAGACCTACTTGAAATTTTTCTTCAAAGTTTCACAACACTAGGTGAAAAAATATTTCAAAGAAAAAAAAGAGAAATTGATTCGTGTTTTTATTGTTGTTTTTTATACTAGATCCTTATTTATTAGTATTTTTTGAGTCTATGTTCAAATTTTCAATTAATTTAGTGTTGAGGAGAAAAAATTTACCATTAAAGAAGGTTAAAATTTGACGAAAAATTTCAAGTAGGTCTTGTTGAGTCAAGTTGAATTTGAGGTAAAAAAAAAACTGTTGAGTTTTGATATTTAGCTTGGAGAACCACTAACTTTGAAATTTGGGGTGATTTTGTGAATATTTGAAGAAGTTGAAAATTTGAAAATTCTTAGTGTTCTTTATGTGTTCTTGACATTCTTGAAGAAGAATGACTAAAAAGACTACATTTGATCCAAAACTCTAATTTAAAAGTGTTTAGAGTTGTTTAGGTAGTTTTTCAAAAGCATAGTTAAAAAATAATGGTATGGATGAGCCTTTTCTCGAACGATAATGGCATAAATGAGCCAAAATTTTAACGGATAACATAAATGAGAATTTATCAAAATTCAATAACATATTTGAGTCTTTTTCCTTTTTAGTTTGTTCGCCAAATATTTTAAATTTGATTAATTCAAATTCATTTTAATGAGTCATCGATAAAGCACTCTTTATATGCAAAATGTAATTTTTTTTTTAGGAATTTTAATTAAAAATGATGGATTACTAATTAATTATCACATCACCACAAAACTTTAAAGGTGGGACCACAGCTTATTATATAGCATCTTGATGTATACGTGGTCTTTAAAATGCGGTTTGTTTTATTTCTCACATGTATTTCCCCCTACATCCTTAACGTATCTGCTGGAAGTTCACAATATGTTAGGTTGTAAAGAAACAAAAATTTATCTCCGGTTCTATTAATCATGTGACTTGACAGAAGATATGGAGATTTAGGATTTAGAAAGTTAGTAATAAATAGCGACGCTATATAATTTTCCTTAAGTGGTATTATAATTTTTTGTTTTATTATCTGTTATTTTCTTTGCTAGGGCTATTGTATTATTTGTTGGTGCTATATTTGGTAATTTTTAGTGTATTCTTGATTGCTTCTTGTTTTGTTATACTGTATTTTAATGGAGGGCATATAATATCCCCACCCTCAAAAAGTAAGACAAAGGTTAATACACACTACCTTTTTGGGAATCCATATATGTAAAATTTTATTGGGTATAATTTTGTTGTTGTACTGACGTGATACTTATTCCTCGCCCTTAATTACACTGTCATCTTCATCATAATTCATATAACCAATTAGAAGCGAGTTTGGATTTCACATTAAAAAGATAAAAGAAAGAAAACAATGTGTGTCCAGATCATGAGCATGTAAAATCAATCATATATTCACTCTTCATTTTAGGAAAAGAAGAATAAACGTTTTCCTGCTTTCTTAAGGCTGCAATGAGATAAATAGATGAACATTACTCTTTTGTTCAATATTCTTCCAAAACCACATCGTCAAGGAACCTTTTGTCAGAGGTATCATTTGTACCATCCATGTAGTCATGCAATCACTGTAGAGTGTTGGGATCAAAAGATGTAACCTTCTACTCCAAGCAACCTTTGTAGGTACCTCTTGCTTTTATTAGCAAACCATTCATTACACTATTTGATGAGTGATTTATTGAATTGCTCTTCTATGCCGATTTTGAAAAAGAATGCTTTCCTATTATAATGGCTAGTTCAAAAGGATTTTTGGTCGTTCCATCAAATATTTTGCTCTTTCCTTGACATTCGGGTTCAAATGCTCATGGATTCGTTGTTTGTTTACTGGCTTCATATAATTCAAAAAACACCAATTTTCTCGAACCATAATATAAGTACTCTAGGAAATCATTCTTGATTTTTTAAAAGAGGGTGCAACAATCACCCAAACTTCTCACTATATCAATAAGATCAGGAATACCAGTACATTTGCGATTGTCACACGCAAACTACTATATTGCTATGAAATTATAACTAACTAAAAGAATGTGGATGAGATATTCAAATTTTTGAGAATGAAGATGAGAGCAATCAGACTCCTTACTCAACAATAGCATAATCCATGAATTATACAACACTACTCCTTTTGATGAAACCATACTCACACTCACTACTCAACGTGGATCCTAGATTAACTTGGCTCTATTGACTTTTCTAAGCCCAATAGCTCTTGTGAGCCCAATAACAACTTCTGTGACCTTGAACTCTACATTGGGCTGAAGTTGGTTCATAGTAACTAGGTTGAAAGTCTTAACACAATTTGTCTATGAACTTTTCGTTAAATAGCCAACTTAAAAGCAGAAGAACTCTAATATGTCAACTAGATTTATCTTTAACTAAATTAAAATAAAGACTCCTTCTGTGGCTAAACTACTTATTATTTTGGTAAATTAACAGTAACAAAAATAAATATTGAATGCTCCTCTTTGTGCAATTCAAAAATATGTTGATCTTCCTCAATTTCTGCTTGTGTTGTTTGTGCTTTAATGTCAACTAGGCATTTTATTCATTTTCAAAAGAGAAGGTACAATTTGATTTCATGGGGTTGTACTTATGTTGAGTTTGGAAAAGGAAGCCAAGGTGATCAGTTTGGTACACTGCTGTTTAAATTGGTCAATTACTGTTAGGGTCAGTTAAATAAATCACGCGGCTATCACCGAGTTGGTTAAAGAGTTAGTCGTTGCAGATCACTATATGCTTAGTGTAAGCCTCAATTAATTCTTGAAAAAGAATCAGTTACATAAAAATTCTGTCGATTAGATATTTTCATATCGG
>DF358871.1:129337-143681 GCA_000787875.1 Solanum virginianum | reverse complement strand
AGGTGTTGGAATCTTTCCTCCCAGGATAGAACGATTTACTCACCAGAATAGCGGTACTGCAAATTAAGGTGACAGCGAACCACTTGAAGCCAGTATATCACACCAGAATTTTAAGAATTGCAGGAAAGAAGGAAAGGAAGAAGAAAAGGAATTTCATCAGAAGCCGTAGCCGAAGCCGAACCGAGCGAGCGACGACGACGACGGCGCAAGGGGGTCCTTTCCCCCTCAACCCTTTTAGCACTTAGAGTAGGTCTAATTTAATATATACACCTCTCTTTTCCTCCTTCTTTCCTATGTGGGACAAATGCTTTAACCAAAGCAAAAGGGATCTTTTACATTCCCTTCACTTTCCATCCCATCATTTCCCATTCAATCAATATCAAAACCCAACAAATAGATCATAATCATTCATTGCATTTGTAAGCTTCGAACACTGCTCAATACATATAATATTCACAGGGCCTGTGAGTTATAGCATCTGGAGTATATCATCACGTCTAACATTATGCAATGACGTGCTCTGTTTATGAGTATTTTTGAGTCCCCACAGCAGTAAGTTGGTAAAAACTCAAAATGGAGAGATTTTGTTTAGCTAGTATCTTTGATCATGTTTGTAATGATCCATTACATCATTTTGGGGATGAATACTCACTTTTTCTTTAAAGTTCCTTTACATAAATTTAAATTGAAAATTTTGAATATTGGTAACCACCTTTATTTAGTTGACGCGTAATTTTATATAATTAATTTAATTAGTGAACTAAATTATTAATTTATTTAATACCCTATATCACTTGGTTCATAATTATTAAAATAAAATTAGTGAAATTTGTTACTTTTAGTACTTAGTTTTTTTTTGAAAAAAAAGAAGAAAGAAAAATAAAAAGAGAGAGAAAGAAAAAAAAGTAAAGAAGGTCCATTTCTTTCCCTTTTACCTTTTCGAAAATATTATTATCGAACACTATTTTCTGCTCAGAGTAGTCATCTTCTGTATAGTCTTCTGGTCTTATTATTTGTATACTTTCTTCAGTCATCTAATTCACTTATATCTGTATTTGTTTCGTCGTAAGTTTCATTATCTGATGATATCTCATAAATACTATCTTTATCTTCTAGCTCGTAGTCAATATAATCTATTGGTAGACAATCTTCTTTTTAGTCAGCAAACGCATAATATAAGGGGAAGAAAATGCAGAAGAAAAATTCAAGAAGAGAGAGAGGGTAAAAGAAAAAGAAAAGAACACGAAAAAAATTGTGATTTTCCTCCCAAAATATCAAGTTAATTGTTCTCATCCTTTCTATTAAATTTATGCGATTATGAATAGATTTTTAGGGTGAAAACATGTATAATTTATGTTAAATTAAGAAAATATAGCCCTAAAGTTCTTAAAATAAAATCACTATTAGAAATAAGCTATTTTTCGATTACAATTGCCGACTACAAATATGTAATCAGAAGTTTGGATATTTTTCTAACTAGTGTCATCAGTATATTATATTTTATGTTATTGTATTTTTTTTCAAAAATTTATCGACCATGATTTCGACTACTGAAGCCAACATTTTGCAGAATACAACAACAACATACCCAGTGTGATCCCACAAGTAGGGTCTGGGAAAGGTAAAATGTACACAAATTTTATCACTACCTCATAGAAATAGAGAGGCTGTTTCCAAGAAACTTCACCTCAAGAATCAAGCCCCATAAGTAGAAAACACTAGATATGAAAAAAAAAGAATAGAAAAATGACAAATGACAAATGACTAATGATGAAAGTCAAATGAGAGTATGTAAATAGAAAAAATAACTGTTGGCCATATTACATTCTTTTTTAATTAAATTAGCAAACTATTGTAACTGAGTAAAATAATATTATATCAGTTCTAATAATTTATTACTCTCCCAGTTGAATTTCACTCAACTCTCTCAATCCAAAATCAAAACCCTAGAGGATGGCTCATTTACATAAAATACTTTACTCTGGAGGATTCCTTTTGAATTCATGGAATACAAATAATTCACTATTGTACAGAGAACAAGAACTCTCACTACCATACTGCAACTCTCTAATCAACGATTGTTGTTTACTTAAAGTTAGAAGAGGTTTGGATTCTTTAATTTTATTAAGGTGCTGTAAGCTTTCTTCTTTGTTATGATTTCAATTTGATTGAGGTAACGTAAACTCTCCTTCTCATTAGTGTTTCAATTTGGTTGAGGTAATGTAAACATAATGGTATATATTTTCTAATTTCAACTTAAGATTATGCTTTCTCTTTCTTGATATTTGTAATTGAATTCTTCAGTATCTCTCAAAAGCTTGTTTTATGATGTTGCTATTGTATAATAACCTTTTCCTTTTCTTTTTATAGTTTCTCAATTTTTCTTTAATGAAATCCTCATTCAAACAACAGCATACTCTGCTAAAATACCCTGCGACTGTTAAAGTTGTTTAGGAACGACTTCATTGAATGATTTTGTTGGTTTTTCTAATGTAAGAGTAAATGCTTCTTCACATAATTAGTGCAGTTACTTGTTGTAGAACGTTATAACCTATAACTTATATTATTTTCAAGTTATTAATTTTGGGTGTATGTTAGTTACTTTCGAGTTATTAACTATTTTTAAAGTAACTCGAGTCCCCACATCTAGGGGGTGTGCATCGGTTCGGTTCGATTCAATTTTATACATTATTAGTTTGATTTATCAATTTTTTATTTTAAAATATGCTAAATCAATAAAATATTTTTTATCGATTTTTGATATATTCATTTTTTAGTCCTTAGCGATTCAATTTTTGATTTACTCGATACGGATGATAATGAGAATTTGCTAAATAAAAGTAGATGGAGTATGAACGGGTAAAGACTAAAGAGTAATACTAAAGTGGGTAACTAATCACTTAAGTATGGTAAAGATTAAAATAGGTCAAGTACTATTACAGTGTTCCATTACTATTAAATTACTAATATTTAATATTTAAGAAGGGATAAAATAGTAAATTATTATAATCTAATTGGATTATCGATTTACACAATAACCCAGTAGTAAAAATTAATATCAAATCAGTAACCCAATTATTTTTTTAAATCATTAAATATTTGATAATCTAATAACCAAATAACAATAAACCAATAACATTTTTGTCGGTCGGTTCGATTTTTGCACACCTCTACACATACCCCACTTGTGTGATTCTACTGGGTCGTTGTTTGTAAAGTGACTTTAGCATTTTGAAAATTTTACACTATTGATATATAGAAGCTGAAGCATATTTTATTTAGTGGTATTTTGACCAACACAATGAGTAGTTTCTAAAATCATCTTAAAGAACAGGGCTGCACCGGGAGACAACACAATTTGCTATATGATCCAGGAATAAGAAAAGGAAAAAAGAGATCAATAAACAAATGTTGTTGTCCTGTACAAGTTCTACAAGAATTAGATGATGGACTAATTTTATATAATATTTGATGTAGTTTTGGTTAGTTCTGAGAATAGGAGTTATGATGCTTGCATGTAAAGGAGAATTTCATAAGTAATGAAGCAATTTCTTGTTCCATGCCTTTCACTTTGAACCATTTTCCAGTAGTATTGGGGGTTTTGGCATTTGACATGATTGCTATCATTCTATATAGTAATTCAAATATCCATAAGTTACTGGAAAGGTGATGGTGATGCCAAGCTAGAGAAATCTAATTGGATTATCACTTTTTTAGTCGTGCCTTAAGTTTTTAGTTATTGTGTCATGTTTTCTTTTTAACATTGGTTTGGACCGATTTCTCACTTCTTTGTAGCTAAAAAAATCTTCATTTTTAAGATTATAGGTTCTCTTTTATGTGTTCTTGATTAAGTTGTTGCTAGTTTGTCTAGTTAAATTCTCAATTTTATTTATTTGTGTTGATGGAATTTGCAAATCGTAAATGGATTTATGATAGAACTCATCCTAATTGTGACAGATTGAAGGTGAAATTTATAGATGGGGTTAAGGAATTTATTGCAAAGGCAAAAACTAGAAATGATTTTCTTACAAAAGTTACAATTAGGTGTCCTTGTGCAAAATGCAAGTGCGTCAAGTTATTAAAGCCAGATAAAGTTGAATTTCATATTTTGAAGGAGGGATTTATGGATAATTATTATGTACGGAAAATTCATGGAAAGAATGATGCCAATATAGTTAATGTTAATTTTCAGAATCCGCTTTATGATGAGAATGGTCCCATAGAGAATAATAACATTGAAAATTCTCGATTCATTAAAATGTTGAGGGATGCTTTTGGGATGTTTCCAGGGGTTCAATCAAATGCAAATGATGAGGCGAAAAATTGTTATAAACAGCTAACTGAAGCTAATCATCCATTATACGAAGGATCAAAGAATTCTAAGTTGTCTATTGCTGTTAGATTGCTAAGTATAAAATCAGATTTTTTATTTCTCAAGTGGGCATGGATTCTATCATTGAGCTTATGAATGAGCTTAATCAGAGTAAAATTGACTTACCCAAAGATTTCTACATGACAAAGAAGTTGGTTTCTAAGTTGGCACTTTTATCAAAGAGAATTGACTGTTGTGAGAAAGGTTGTATGTTATTCGATAAAGATGATGCAACTTTAGCAAATTGTAAATTTTGTAATCAAGCTCGTTGTGAGGAAGTCACGAATGACAAAAGGAAGAAGGACCCAGTGAACGCAATGCATTACTTAACTTTTATACTTAGGTTAAAGAGGTTATATGCATCAATGAGCTCAACTCCTCATATGACATGACATTATGAACATAAAAGATCACCCGGTGTTCTATGTCATCTCTAACATGAAGAAACATGGAAGCATTTTGATAGAGTGTTTCTCGACTTTGCTAGTGAACCTAGAAATATTAGATTGAGATTATGTATTGATGGATTCACTGCATTTGTGATCTCTATTGCATCATATTCATGTTGTCCAGTGTTTGTTCCACCATATAATCTTACACCCGAGTTATGTATGACAAGTCTATATTTATTTCTAAATTGCATTGTTCCAGGTCCACACAATCCAAAAAAATTAATTTGACATATACTTGCAACATTTGATCGATGAATTAAAGTTATTGGGGGATCAAGGTGTGGAAACATATGATGTATTCAAGAAACAAACTTTTATATTGAGTGCTGCTTTGATGTGGACAACAAATGATTTTTTTGCTTATGGAATATTGTCTGGATGGTCAACTGCTGGGAAGTTAGCTTGCCCATGTTGTATGGAAGAAACAAAAGCATTTACATTGAAACATGGAGGTAAGAACTCATGGTTGAACTATCATTGTCGATTCGTATAAATAGATCATGAATTTAGGAGAAACACCAGTGCATGTATGAAGAATAAAACTGATTTTGAAGAGCTATCACAAACTTTATTGCCTGAAGAAATTTGGCACAAAGTTAAGGATCTACCTAAGGTAACTGATTCTCCACCATCTAAGACACCTGGTTATGGTGTTACACATAATTGTATAAAACAAAACATATTTTGGGAGTTACCTTATTGGAAGTATAACCTTTTTTGGCATAATTTGGATGTCACGCATATTAATGTGCTACCAAAATATAGCACTTTTGATGCTTAAAACTTGAAATTTTATGTGTTCTCAATATGATGTTAGTTAGTTTTATGTGTTTTGTGTTTATATTTGTAAAATTATAGGTTGGCTATGATTTTCGGAAAAGTCGTAGAAGTTACTAATTTTTGTTGTTATACTAGACCCTTTACAGGCTGTAGGGTGGTTTGGTGAAAAATTTCAGTCAGGGGTATTTTCTGAAGTTTATTCTACGAACATGCAGATGAGCCGTAGAGAGTTTTACAAGTCGTAGAAGATGATTCGTGCCCTGAGGATCAGAGACTTGAACTTTCAGGAATTTCATCAGACAAAACCCCCTTTACGGGTTGTAAACCAATTTACAAGTCATAGAGGGGTGTCGTATAGTTGAATTTCGAATTTTCAGCAGGTGAGTATGATACCCCAATTATGGGTTGTGGAATGCAATACGACCCGTAGATAGCTTTCGTATGGCATGCCGACCAGTTCTTCTTTTTTGTTTAGGACTTGAATTTTAATTGTTATAAATAGGTTTTTTAGGTTATTTTTCACAAGTTTTCATTTGGTACTCACAGAACTCAATATTTAGAGAGAGAAAATTGTATAATCATATTGGAAAGTCTTTGAGAACACTTGTGATTTAATTTGATCTTGAAGCTTGTGATTCTTATTGAAGTTGGATTGCTTGTTCTTAAAACTATTGTGTGAATATTCAATTATGCCTTCTCAATTCATAATTCTTGCATCCACACATAGCATAAGTAGCTAAATCCACAACTAGGATTGTGGGAACTATGAAGAACTAACAAAGTAAAACTAGATAATTCATAATTCTTGGAAGGTGTATATGCATGTATTAATTAATTCTCTTTGATTTGCAAGTTATCTAATGGTGACCAACATTAGAACTCGGCTAGTGTTACTGATTGGACCAAGGTAGTAATTAATAGAAAAAGAGATTAATTAACAAGATTCGATTGATGTGTTCTCATCTAATCAACCAAATTAGGCCAAAGGGAGGTTGTACTAGGACTAATAGGTAAGAGTTAGTAATGCACACAATGGATATGCGCCAAGTCACATAGTGAAATTCACCTCTCACCTTTGTCCAAAGGGCTTGGTGCATATAACTTACCATCCTGCATGTTATACACTAGAAAAAAATTAGGTTATCCGATGATACTGAGTTGAGGAATTATGGGGACTACAATACCCTAGTTTCTCTCCATATTGACTTCTCTCTTGTGATAATTAGTTTAGTTTTAATTTCTCATTGATTATTACAACCCCCTACCTTAGGGAAGTAAGTTGGTTAATCATTTGGATTGCAAATTGGTGAATTCTCGTGAGTCTATGTATTCCTTGTGGGTTCGATCCTAAAATTGGTTAGATTCTATATCTTGACAACGACCGCTTTATCCTCTAAACTGGAGGTGTAACTTGGACGACATCAAGATTTTGGCGCCGTTGCTAGGGAATATGACAAGACTTAGTGAATTTATTAGTAATTCAAATGGTAATCCTTAGTTCCCTTTTTTACTTTTGTTTGTGGTTTTTGTTTCTTTTCAGGGTCAGGTGTAGTGTATGCCTAACAGTCGGAGTCAAGGAAATTCCTCAACTAGTTTGACCCAGAGATCCACATAACATTAAGAAGAATGGATTAAGACAATGCCAACAATGCAACCAATGCAGCTCTAAACAGGAACAACAATGAAAATGCTGAGAATGAGAACCCACCTCATCTAGAAGGTATTGCTCCATAGCCTCAGGATTTTAATGCCAATGCTTACCAGTGGAGCCATAGCTAAATTCTATGGCTATGGAGGTGACTAGAGCTATTGTGTTGCCACCATTACTGGCAGACACAAAGTTTACCATCTCTAGTGTGTTACTTCAGATGCTGTAGAAGCGTGGGCTATTTGTGGGTTTACCATCAGAGGATCCTCACAGCCAACTACACAATGTGGAATTCGTCTATAAGACTGCGATAGGAACACAGAATCTGTCTAAGGATACTGTAGGACTTTGTGTCTTCCCATTGTCTCTTACGAGCAATGCGACATTATGTCTATCTAAGCTCCCGCAAAGTTCAATCACCAGTTGGGCAGGCTTACAAAAGGCATTTTTGGAAAGGTACTTCCTAGATCAGAAAAACTCAAGTTGAAGGACTAGATCAACTACTTCGAGCAACTACCTGGTAATTCAATAAGCACTACTTGGGAGCAATTCACTAAATACCGGAGAAGCATCCCTGACTACAAAATATTTGATAATGCCTTGCTGGAGATCTTCTACTATGCACTTGATGAGAAAAGTCAGGCTTGTGCTGACATTATCATGGGGGCATATTCCTGGATCAACCATTTGCAAGGATTGCAAAGAGAATGGAGAGAGTGGTCAAGACTAATCGTGCATGGGGGCAGTGATATAGAGCAACCACTAAAAGCTCATGTGCTATCAATGTGGATCCAAAGAAAGCTAGAATCAACAAAAAAATCATGCAGTAGCTTGCTCAAATCCACACAGGTATGGAGGTAATGATGAAATAGAGCCAAGAGAGAATGAACACAGTGGTTCATCAACCTCCACATGTACCCATGTACGACAAGCCTTACTATAATGAGGATACATGTTTTATTGCTTATTAAATAGGGGGTTTCCAGACCCATGCCCAAGGGTCCAATCAGGAGTATTGGCGCCAAGGTCAAGGAAACCAAAGTTGGATTTTGAATAGAGATGGAGCTTACAGGGACAACTGCGAAGGTTATTATTATAGGAATAGAGGTCCAGAGAGAGATGTAGATTGGAGTCACAAAAAAGGCATCAGAAATAGTCCTTATGTGCCACCACACAACTGTGATGCAGGTGCAAGCGATTCTAGAATTGACGAGATGTTTAATCACCTGTTGAAGAAAGTTGAGGCACAGGATGAGACTCTAAAGGGTATGAAATCGATGATTTTGGGTATTAATCAGAAGATAGAGTCTTACTCTGTGGCTATCAAATAGCTGGAACAATAGTTTTTTCAAGTGTCGGCTCAACTTAAACAACGTCAGAGGGGTACACTGCCTAGAAATATAGTACAAAATCCTAAAAATGATGGGCAGTGTATGGCAGTTGCTACTCGGGATGGCAAGAGCACCATTGATCCTCCCATGCCAGTTGATGAGGAAGATGTTCCAGAGGAGATAGTTGCAACCAAGGATGCTGATGAAGGAGATGATTATTGTAAGTATGGGGTGAGTGAAGCTACTGATGCGCCACAGATGTTGAAGCCCATTCCTAGGCATCCTCTTCCCTTCTTTCAAAGAATTAAAAAGAGAGAGCAGAAAGACAAATTCAAGCACTTTCTCTCCATGCTGAAGAAACTCTCTATCAGCATCCCTCACATCGAGGAGTTAGAGAAAATGCCAGAGTAAATTAAGTACATGAAGAAGTTGGTCACTAAAAAGCACATTATGAATCAAGAGCTCTCTAAGAACTTCTCCAAGTGCTTTCACCATACCCTGCACCATGGATATGTGGAGTTAGTAAGGGCACTATGTGATCTAGGTGCCAAAATTAATCTAATGCCCCTTGCGGTCTATAAAAATCTTGGCTTGGGAGACCCTACTCCAACTAGTATACAGTTACTGATGGCAGATCACATAGTGAAGAAGCCTTTGGGGATACTGTATGACGTGCTTGTCAAAGTTGAAAAGTTTATTTTCATTGCAGACTTTGTGATCCTTGATTGTGAAGTCAATTTTGAAGTCTCTATCATCATTGGGAAGCCCTTCTTAGCCACTAGCTGTACCTTGGTAGATATGGAGAAGGGCCAACTCAAGTTTAGGTTTGGAAAAGATGAGACGTGTTCAACATTTTATCAGTAAGCAAAGAAAGACAATGATTTGAGAATGGTTTCTGTTATCAAGGCTATTGATGAACTTTGACACATTGGAGGCAGTGCTGATACGGCTTGAAGTAAAATTGGGTGTTGACACATTAGAGGCAGTGCTGATGAACTTCGACAGTGATGGTATCCCTAACTATAAGGAGACAATGTATACTCTAAGGGTATCTTACGGTTTGAGGCGCCAAACTAAGTTAGAGCTAGATTTGTAAAACCGAGAGTCACCACCAATAAAGCCCTCCATAGAAGACCCACCGGTGTTAGAATTGAAGGCCCTTCTAGCATATCTAAGGTATGTATTTCTGGGAGCCAACAACACTTTGTTGGTTGTAGTTGCTATAGATTTGAATGAGGAGCAAGTGAGCACCTTTGTAATGGTGCTTAAACAGTTCAAGAAGGCCATCGGATGGATGATTGCAGATATCATTGGTAACCCTCCTGGGGTATGTACACACAAAATCCAGCTGGTCAAGGAATACAAGCTGAGCAATGAGCACCAAAGGTGCCTTAACCCTCTTATGCGAGAAGGTGTGAGCAAAGAGATCATCAAATGGTTGGATGCAGGGGTAATCTACCCGATTGTTGATAGTGAATGGGTGAGTCCTATGCAGATATTCCAAAGAAAAGAGGTATCATAGTGGTACCAAATGCCAATAATGAGTTGATCCTGATGGGCGGCCAGTCACAGGATGGAGGGTATGCATGGATTATTACAAACTCAATGCTTCGACAGAAAAGATCACTTTCCAATGCCATTTATGGATCATATGTTACTAGCTAGAATCATGTGGTACTGCTCTGTTGATGGGTATTTAGGCTACAATTAGATCACCATTGCCCTAGAGGATCAACAGAAGAGTACATTTACATGCCCCTATGGTACTTTCGCATTTAAGAGGATGCCATTCGAGTTATGTAATGCCTAACAATATTCCAGAGATGCATGATCTCCATCTTCTCAAATATGGTGGAAGAAACTATTGAAGTCTCCATGGATGATTTTAGTGTGGTTGGAGACTCATTTGACGATTGCTTGAAACACCTACATGCTATTTAGCAAAGATGGGAGGAGAGTCATATTGTACTGAATTAGGAAATGTGTCATTTCATTGTGAAAAAGGGTATTGTGTTAGGACACAGGATATCTAGCAAAGGAATCAAAGTCAACAAAGCTAAAGTGGAGGTGATCGAGAAGCCCCTACCACCCATCTCAATAAAGGGTATGAGGAGTTTCTTGGGGCATGCAGGATTCTCTTAGAGGTTTATAAAAGATTTATCTAAAATTGCACACCCATTCCGCAAATTTCTAGAGAAAGATGCTAAGTTCATATTTGATGATGCGTGCCTCAAACTCTTTGAAGAGTTGAAGAAGAGGTTGATCTCAGCGCCAATTATTGTAGCTCTAGACTAGTCCAAGCCCTTTGAAATCATGTGTGTGCAAGTAGGGTTACTATAGGTGTAGTATTGGGACAGTGTTAGGAGAAGATATTACATCTCATATACTATGTTAGCAAAGCCCTAAATACAATTGAGAATAATTACACCATCACCGACTAAGAGTTACTCGCAGTAGTCTTTGAATTCCAAAAGTTCAAGTCATATCTGTTGGGGGCTAAAGTGGTGGTGCATACAGATAACTAAGCACTTAGATACTTAATGGCTAAAAAGGATTCAAACCAAAGGTTGATGAGATGGGCGCTGCTCTTATAAGAGTTTAACTTCGACATCATAAATAGAAAAAGGACAGGGAATTAGGTTGCAGATCACCTCTCTAGATTAGAAGATGGGGCAATGATAAAGTTTGATGACGGATTGGAGATCAATGATTCTTTTCCAGATGAGAGAGTGTTTGTTGCATCTCATGATCTAATACCTTGGTTTGCAAACTATACAAACTACTTGATAAGTGATATTGTGCCACCCAACTTGAAGACACATCAGCACTGAAAGTTTATGTCTTATATGAGGAAGTTCTTCCGTGTATTTGCCGATGGGATTATTTGTCGTTGTGTTTTTGAGTTTGAGAAGATGAGCATACTTAAGGCATGCCGCTCGTCATTGGTTGGTGGACATCATAATGGAATTTGAATAGCTCACAATACATTACAGTGTGATTATTACTGTCCCACCATCCACCAAGACACTCACGACTATGTCAAAGCTTGTGACAGGTGCCAAAGAGAAGGTGGGGTTTCCTGCAAACAAAAGCTCTCTCTAAACCCTATCATGGTGATTGAGTTATTTAATGCATGGGGGATAGATTTTATGGGACCGGTTGGTAGCTCGTGTGGAAACAAGTACATCCTAGTTGCTGTAAATTATGTGTCGAAGTGGGTTGAGGCCGTGGCTCTACCTAACAATAAGGGCAAAAACATCACAACATTCCTAAAAATGAACATCTTCTTATGTTTTGGTACCCCTCGAGCAATAATCAGTGATGAAGGTTCTCATTTCTGCAATAGACTTTTTAAAGATCTTTTTGAAAAGTATAGATTGAAGCATCGAGTGGCGATGTCATATCATCCCTAGATGAGTGGGCAGGTAGAGGTGCCCAATAGGGAAATTAAACAGATTTTATCCAAGATTATGAATGCAAACTGGACATATTGGTTGCGGAAGCTGGATGATGTATTATAGGCATACTAGAAAACATTCAAAAACCCCTATAGGCATGTCTCCCTACCAACTTGTCTTTGGGAAAGCATGTTACTTGCTAGTAGAACTTGAGCATAAAGCAATCTGGGCGCTGAAGAAGTTGAATCTAGATAGGGATAATGCAACAAACTCTAGGCTGAGTCAATTTAATGATCTTGATAAGTTTCGATTGAAGGCATATGAGAGCTCAGCCTCTTACAAACAAAGAATGAAGCTACAGTATGATCATCGCATAGAAAACCACTAATTCATACTATGGGACTTGGTGCTGCTCTACAATTCAAGTCTAAAGTTGTTCCCTGGGAATCTCAAATCCAGATGGTTAAGACCCTTTCAAGTAGCACATGTCTTCAATCATGGGGCTATTGAATTGGAGAGACAAAATGAAGGAACTATCAAAGTAAATAGCAAAATAGTCAAGCCATACCTTGGAAATATAGAAGAGATAAAGATGGTCGAAGAATGGAACCTTGAGGAAGTCTGAGTACTCAAGCCATCTATGTTATGCCGCGATAATAAATCAAGCGCTGCTTAGGAAGCAACCCAGGCGCTTAGGTCGCTAGGTATGATTTTTGACCCCTTAAGTTTTATCTTGCTTTAATTTGGTGCACTAGGGACAATGCAAAATTTTTTCGATGGGGTGTGGGTAGTTATGGGCCGCAGTGAAGTCTGAGTAGCTTAGGGTCCATTAACTACCCCAATTTTTGATCTTGGGGTTTTCTTGCCTGTGTTCTTTTTTCCTATGGATATTTACTTTCTGTTAAACCAGCACGTATAGGGTGTCAAGATAATATTTGTAGCATATAATACCAATACTTATGACATATAGCATGATTTTGTGTTTTATTTGAAAAATGATACCGACCAAAATTTTGATTACCAGTTAGATAGTAACCAAGCATGTTTAGGTGTGTGAGAATGTTTATTCTGATAAGTGAGGGTACATTGAGACAAAAAAACATAATCTAAAAGTCATCTGTTGATAATTATGCAGTGCCATGTAAGTGTGAGCTTAATTTGCTAGATTCATGTGTTTTGTGCTAATTCAGAACTTGCACTATTACTCTATGTTAGATTGTAGATTAACTGCTTTAGGAAAATATCTTAATCCCTTGTTCTTAAATAATCCACTTAGCCTAAAATTGAAACAACCCCAAAAAGTGCTTGAAAATGTGCCTCGAAAATACCCAAAATTGTAATTTCCATATATCTCAAAATCTGTGCGTTAATTCAAAAATCTGACTTTATATTCTTGTTCAGGGGGTCAAATTATGTGGGAAATAGATCTAACCCCAATTTTAGAGCAAACGAATCGTAATTTTATTTTTTCAAAAATTGAATTCTAGTGAGTGGTGCGCGTCATTAGCGCGATGCGCCACTGTGTTATTTTGTGCCAGGTTCAGTCCAATACGTTTGGATCTTGGGCAGAAGTCTTCACATGCGAGAAAATACCTATACTTAGCCTTCTTTCACCCTCAAATCATCCAAGAGATTCCCAAATACTCATTCAAACATTTAGCCAATATTTCATCTCCTAAATTCAAGCCTCAAAACATATTTGGATTTTAAGGTTCTCATTCAAGCTTCAAGTCTCCATCTTCAATCTTCTTCAAGGATTCTCCAAAGGTGAAGGTATGTGGGTTTCTTTCATGGGTTCCTTTAACCCATGATACCCAAGCTCTCTTTTACCTAAAATTGCATGATTTAAAGTTAATTTACTCACGAGTCTCATCTATTATGAATTTCACTACCTACTATGTTGGAGTTTATAAAATTGTGATTGTTTTAACATGTTTTGAGCTATGAAACCAAGATCTATTATGAGATTTGATGAAGGGTTTTGACGTATATTGCTTGAGGGTGTTACCAAGCATCCATTGATGGTTTTACACTGAATTTTCTAGCATGATTCCACTCTTAAATTCCATGGTTCTACATTAGAATTATACACCCGCCTAGTGTTTGATAAAATACCTTTTAAGTATTCTTTAAGTTTTGATGATCTATTGGTTGATCTATGATCCAAGTGACTCTATGATGATTATCAGCTTTCTAAAGATATGTTTAACTCATGAAAATGTTGATGATGTTGTAAAGATGGGTTGAAGCCCTTTCTTAAAGGTTTTACCTCTTGAGAGCCCTTTAATATTGATATTGATGCATAGGTAATGTTTGATGATGAACTATTCTTATGTTTAAAGTTGGGCTCACCATTAGAGGTC
>DF358871.1:104035-124669 GCA_000787875.1 Solanum virginianum | reverse complement strand
ATACTCATCCGAATTTTAAGGTTCTCATTCAAGCTTCAAGTCTCTATCTCCAATCTTCTTCAAGGATTCTCCAAAATTTAAGATATGTGGGTTTCTTTCATGGGTTTCTTTCACCCATGATACCCAAGCTCTCTTTTACCTAAAATTGCTTGATTTAAAGTTGATTTACTCATGGGTCTTATCTATTATGAATTTCACTGCATACTATGTTAGGGTTTATGAAATTGTGATTGTTTTAGCATGTTTTGCGTTATGAAACCCAGATCGATCTATTTTGAGATTTGATGAAGGGTTTTGATGTATATTTCTTGAGGGTGTTACTAAGTACCCATTGATAGTTTTACACTGAATTTTCTAGCATGATTCCGCTCTTGAATTGTATGGTTTTACACTAGCATTACACACCCACCAAATGTTTGATAACATGCCTTTTAAGGATTCTTTATGTTTTGATGATCTATTGGTTGATTTATGATCCAAGTGACTCTATGATGATTATGAGCTTTCTAAGGATATGTTTAACTCATGGAAATGTTGATAGTGTTGTAAAGCTGGGTTTACGCCCTTTCTTAAAGGTTTTACCTCTTGTGAGTCCTTTAATGTTATGTTAATGCAAAGGTAATGTTTGATGATGAATTATTCTTATGTTTGAAGTTGGGCTCACCATTAGAGGTCAAGGATGTTTTAGAGCTACTTGTGTGTCATGTTGCTATGCTTCATGCTAATTATTAAAGCTATGACTACCTTATATATTCCATGGGATTATGCTTAGCACTGATGTTGGAGGGTTTGCTCTCTTTCCTTGAACTATGTGCCTCCATAGGACTATGTTAAACCCATACAATACTAGTGTATCCCTTTAGTACACTTTCTCTCAAATTCCTTTTTGAAATGGAGCGGGACCCTGTAAGGAAGGTCATTTAATTTGAAATGGGACGGGACTCCGTAAGGTGAGATAAGGTCATAAATCCTTTTCGAAATGGGGCGGGACCCCATAAGTAGGGCCACTTCCTTCGAAGTGAGGCAGGACCCCATAAGGTGGAGTATGGTTTACCTTGGCAAGTGGACCACCTCTTTACTAGTAAGGGATAATCATCGGGATTCTAAGTTGTAGCTCACTTGGTCTTATTCTATGCCGGTTGAGGTCTCTTCCCACACTTATGTATTATGATCTACACAAATTGAATGATTTGCAAAGCAAGATTTACTTAAGCATTGATCATACATGCCATATTGCTATTATGCTATCTATGGCTTATCATTATGCATTTTGACTATGTTGCCTATCTCTTATTGCATTACATCTTACATACTTGGTACATTCAAACGTACTAATGCATATTCTATGCCTACATGATGTTACCATGTAGGAACCGGTGCCCCACTTGATCATCTATCTCCACGCAGCTAGCACGACTTCTCTCAAGCTTATTAGTGAGTCCTCTATTCCATTGGATGTTGCTTATGCTATCATGCTATGTTCTAAAACTACCTTTCTTTTATATAAATATTGACTATGAGGGTGAGCCGGGTTGCTTGTATTGTCCCCCGCCCTTATCTATGTAGTAGAGGTCTTGTTGGACATGCCATGTGTAATGTTGTAAGCTTGACTCTCTCTTGGCTTTTGTTGTTATGAGATGAATGATGTCACTTACCCTCGGTTATCCCTATTTCTATCTTGTTGCTATTTTATTGTTTCCACGACCAAGGATATGTAATGATGCGCTAAGAGGCTTGCTTGGTGTCCATTCGAGTTCCTCTTACATTGTGTCACATCTAGGCCCTAGGCTTATGTCGTGATAAAAATGACCAACAAAAATATAATCCTATGTTCCTAATATTTGAGCCTAAATTGTACCTATTCTTTGAAAACACCTGATTAACCTAACCTTCTTAGTAAAATTCTGAAATTGGCCCCGTCCTTCCTTGAACATTCTACACCTTGACTGAGGCAAAAAGCCTAAGTAAAGGGTGGCTACCAAATGTGTCCCTGGTTCAGAGGATGGATATTGTGCATCTCAAAAAAGGCCAAAAGCCTAAGTTGAGATTGACTGGTGTAAGGGTAAAACACAAAAATAAGGAGATGAGTTAGCAATGTGGAGAAAAAAAAGGAAATCATTATACTAGGTGCAAGAAAAATGAGTGAAACCTTAGTTGCAAACTAAAAAGCAAAATGAAGTGTCAAAACAAGGCAAAAAGGCTGAAAAATGAAAAGAAGGCACCCAAAAAGGCTTGTAATAGGAAAAAGGGAGAATAAGCTAAAAACAATGGAGTTGGTGTCATAACCCAATCTTAGGGCCTAGACGTGACACGGTGAATGGGAAGTCAGAAGATAACCCAAACAGGCCTCTTAGCATGTCTTGTACACATCCTTGGTTGCAGAATTAAAAATAGACATAAACAAGAGTCAAGTATGAAAAGGGAAGCGGGACTAAGGGAAGTCTTTCATAAACATAGGAACATAAGAAGAGTCAAGATCAAAAGCATATAAAAACTTAGTACCTAACAACACCTCTACTTTAAAATGGAATGGGGGCCAAGACACTTCCTAGGCGCACCCTCATGATAATAAGTATCCAACATAATGGACAAGTCTCAATATAATATGAAAAAAAATAGATATTGTTCTTGGAATTGAGGACTCACCAAAGCTTTCTTCAAAGAACTGTACTAGCCATGTGGAGGAGGATGATCAAAAGGAACTCCGGTCCCCATATGTTAATATCATGTAGGTATAGAGTATGCATTAGTACGATTGAGTATACTAAGTATGTGGGGTGCAATGCAACAAAGACATAAGCCAATATATTGAAAATGCATAATTATAATCAATGGATATATAATCTCAATATGACATACACGATCAATGCTTGTAATAAAATATGTTTGTAAAACATTCAACTTGCATAATATATCATACATATGTGGGAAGATACCTTAAAAATCAACATAGACCAAGCCGCTACAACTTGGAATCCAAGGCATGACACCCCTTTGGTACAGTTGACCAAGAATGACAACCCCCGATGAAGTGTGGTCTACTTGCCAAGGCAAACCAAACATGATAACATGAATTAGATGGATCCACTAGTATAGCAAGGGTAAATACATAATTTGATGGTGGCACATAGTTCAGAGACTAAATAATTTATATAACGACCCCTTGAGTTGAGCCCTCATCTTAAGCATTGATCGGTGCTATGTCTAATCCCATGGAATACTTGAAATAATCATACTTTAATAATAACATGTGTAACTTGTAAGAGACATAATAACATGACATGAGTAGCTCATCAACATGCTTGACCTCTACTAGTGAGCCTAACTTGAACATGAGAATAGATAACAATCATACATGATCCCTTGATTTGACATGAATGGCTCAAAAGAGGTAAAAATCTAGAAATAGGGCTCAACATGATACTTGTACAATCATAGATACTTTTCATGGATTCAATACATGCTTGAAAGCCCTTAATCATCATGAAATCACTTGACTTTTAAATCATGTAATAGATCATCAACAACTTGAGAATTCTTGTCAGGTAATTTTATCAAACACATCATGGGTTCATAATACTTGTTTAAAATCATGTAATTCAAGAGTAAAAAAGATGAGTAAACCCAATAAAATCAACCCACCAATATTGTAGTAAAACCCTCATTTAGGGTATCTTGAAATCCATCACAAAAACTCATAACAGTTCATAGTTTCATAGCTCAAATCGTGCATAGTCTCAATAGACAAAACCAATTCAAGGAATAAGTGTGAAATAGATATTCATGCATAATCAAACAATACTTGATAAAATCCAAACATAATTTATATTCATATTTCATAATAAAAGATACTCATAGGTAATACAACTTGAAAACATATAATTTTCATAAAAAGAGATGGTTGGGCTCCATGGGTAAAAGGACCCATGGATGAAGACCTACATACCTTAAACCTTGAATTTATTGCGATGAACTTGAAGTAGATTTAAAAGTTGAGATGGGTTCTTGAATTCCAAAATTTAGCTTGAAATCCTTGAATTTGAATGAGAGACTTGATAATGTCTCGGAGAGGTTTTAGAGAGAATTTTGTGAGTTATAGAGTTGAACAATGGCTAAGTATGAAAGATTTCATGTTTAAATGGGCATGGGGCTATTACCCCAATGCCATTGGGCGAAATAAGAAAACTAAGAAAATTTTTACACAGGCTCGCATCTAGTTTGCGACGCGACCAAATACGGAGAGACCATTTACACTAGTTCGTGCCCCAGGTGCATCGCAGCTTGGGCGTGGACAGACACTGCATATTCAAAAATTCATTTATGAAGAATATTGGTCTTCTAAAATTTGAGTTATACCCATTTTCCATTCAATTTTTCTCCCTGATCAAGAATATGAAGTCGGATTTTCAAAATCTCGCATGAATTTTGAGTTGTATGGAAATTACGATCATGGGGAATTTTGAAGCACATGAGGGGTGTTTCAATATCTCTCCCTTGGGAACATTCATCCCAATGTCAAAGAAACTTGCGTAAGAGAAGTAGTTATGAAGATTTCAACCCAACATGGAAGCAACAAATGCACTTGAACATCATTTTCAAAAAGTCTCAACATGAATATCAAAATCACCATAAACTTTTTACCATAAACATGAATGCATGCAAAATGACATGAGGGTTGAAACTCTTGAAATCATAGATAGGACTTAATTTATTACCTTCACCTTTAGTAGAGTGGAAGAGATAGGGGTATCGCTTTTTCATGTCCGCCTTGGCTTCCCATGTGGCACTTTCAACTTGTTGATTCCTCCAAAAGACCTTGACAGATTGCTACATCTTTGTTTCTTAACCTCTTCACTAGTCGATCCAATATCTCCGGCAGGACCTCCTCATTGGTCAAATTATCCTCCACAACACGTACAACCTTTAAGGGAACTATAACACTTTGGTCACTAACTTATCTTCTCAACATAGATACATGGAAGACTGGATGAACCATATTCATCTTTATAGGTAACTCCTATCCATATGCAACCTTACTAACTCTCCTCAAAATTCTATAAGGACCCATAAACCTTGGACTCAATTTTCCTTTCTTGCCAAATCGGACCATACCTTCATGGGTGAGATTTTCAAGTAAATCCAATCACTAACCTTAAACTCAAGATCTCTTCTCCTCACATCAGAGTAGGACTTTTATCTGCTTTGGGCTATCTTCAACTTCTTCCATATCAAACTCACCTTCATCGAGGCCTCCATAACTAAATCCAGTCCTAACAAAGCCATCTCCCCCACATTAAACCACCCAATCGGGGATCTACAATGCCTGCCATATAAAGCTTCAAAGGGAGCTATATCAATGCTTGAGTGGTAATTATTATTGCAAGTGAACTCAATAAGTGAAAGATATTCATTCCAACTACCCTTAAACTCCAAAACATAAGATCTAAGCATATACTCAAGAGTTTGGATAGTCCTTTTGGCTTGGCCATGCGTTTGAGGATGAAAAGCCGTGCTAAGCTTGACCTTGGTACGAAAACCCCTTTGGAAGGACCTCCGAAAAATGAGAAGTGAATTGAACATCATGATTCAAAATGAGACAAGGGTACCACATACAATCTAACCAATTCATGAATTTACAACTTGGCATAATCTTCGGCACCATAAGTGGTGCTGACTGGTGGAAAGTGAGCCAACTTTGTCATCCTATCAACAATAACCCAAATAGAATCAAAGTGTTTCCTAGTCCTTGGCAACCCAACCATAAAATCCATGTTGATCTCTTCCCACTTCCAAGTAGGAATTTCTATGTTGATGTTCGGCTTTCACTTGTTTGCAATTGTGGCAAGCTGCTATAAACTTTGCAATATCCCTCTTCATACCACCCACCAATAAATCTCCCTTAAGTCTCCATATATCTTTGTGGAACTAGGGTGAATAGAATAGGACAAATTATGAGCCTCTTTCAAAATCAACTCCCTCAAGTCACCAACATTAGGCACACACAACCTACCTTGGTATCTAAGGGCATTATCTCCCTCTTGGGAGAAGACCTCCACTTTACCATCCTTCACCAAAGCCTTTAATTCTAGCAAGGGTTGGGAGGGGGGGGTCAAGGTCTTGTTTTGACTTGATTTCCTCAATCAAAGAAGATTTGGAACCATCAACAACCATTACACCACCGTTATCAACTCTATTTAACCTAACCCCCAACCTAGAGAATTGGTGAACGTCTCTAGCCTCCTCCTTGTTACAAACCTCAATATGAGCTAGACTACCTATGGACACTCTACTTAGAGCATCGGCCACAACAGTAGCTTTACCAGGATGATAGTGCACACTCATGTCATAATGATTAAGGAGTTCTAACTATTTTCTTTGTCTCAAGTTAAGATATGTTTGTGTGAACACATATTAGAAACTCTTGTGGTTTCTAAATACATCAATATGAACCCCATACAAATAGTGATGCCAAATTATCAAAGCAAACATCCATAGCCGCCAATTCAAGATCATGGGTGGGATAATTTCACTCATGCACCTTAAGTTGCCTAAAGGCATATGCTATCACCTTCCCCATTAAGAATCAAAACACACTCAAGCCAATTCTCGAGGCATCACAATAAACCACAAACTCTTCTAACCCTCCTAGTAGAGCCAAGATAGGAGCGGAGATAAGCTTGTCTTTCAAAGTTTGAAAGCTCTTTTCACATTCATCAGTCTAAACAAATTTTGCCTTCTTTTGGGTCAACATTGTCATAGGGGAAACAATATAAGAGAAACCATTCACAAACCTCTAGTAGTAAAACGCCAAACCCAAGAAACTCCCAGGCCTAGGCCAATTTCTTATCACCTCCATCTTCTTAGGATCCACCTTAATGCCATCACTTGACACCACATGCCCTAGGAAAGAAACCTCGTTCAACCAAAATTCAAACTTTTTATATTTAGCAAACAACCTCTCATCCCTCATGATTTGCAATACCACCCTTAAGTGATTCATATGTTCTTCCTCACTCTGGGAATAAATCATATATCATCAATAAAGACCACCAAAAACATATCAAGGTAGGGTTTAAAGACCCTATTCATGAGATCCATTAATATTGCCGGTGCATTAGTCAAGCCAAAAAAATTACTAATAACTCAAAGTGCCTATACATAGTCCGAAAAGCCATCTTGAGAATATCACACTACATCATTAGTCAAGCCAAAAGACATTACCAAAAATTTAAAATGTCCATACCTACTCCAAAAAATTATCTTGGAAATATCATACTGCCTCACTCTCACTTGGTGGTATCGAGATTGAAGATCAATCTTCAAAAAGTGACTAGCCCTTTGTAGTTGATCAAAACGATTATCAATTCTTGGTAGAGGGTACTTGTTCCTTATAGTGACTTTATTGAGTTACCGGTAATCAATGCACTTTCTAAGCAAACAATCCTTTTTCTTTACAAACAACTCTGGTGCACTTGAAGGTGACTTGCTAGGCCTTATGAAATCATTCTCCAATAAATCCCTTAATTGATCCTTCAACTCTTTCAAATTCGCGAGGTCCATACAGTAAGTGGAAATGGAAATGGGTTGTGTATTGGGGATGAGGTCTATACCAAAGTCTATTTCCCTTTTGGGAGGAATACTAGGAAGCTCATTTGAAAAGATATCAAGAAACTCATCAATCACCAAAACCAACTCAATAGGATGCGCTTTTGACTCAACATCCCTAACCCTTACAAGATTACACATGTAACCCTTAGAAATCAACTTTGGGGCTTTAAGACAAGAAATGAATCTACCTTTGACCACCACATTAGACTTTCCCTCTCAAGGACGGGCTCATTAGGGAATGAAATCTAACCTTGGGGATTCTACTATCAATGGAAGCATGATATGCATGTATCCAATCCATCCTAAGAATAATATAAAAATCCACCATGTCAAGTCCAACAAAATCACAAGCCAAGACTTTATACAAAATGAACATGGGATAACCTCTATAGACTCTTTTAGTAATAATGGACTCACCTATAGGGGTAGACACTTCATAAGGTTCACATACCAATTAGGGATACATATGAAGCTTATTGGCAACAAAATGAGTAATGAAAGAAAGAGTGGCACCTAGTTCTAATAAAATATGTACATCATAATAAAAAACCTTTAACATATTGGTGAAGCACTATGCTATGTCCGTCGACCATTGGAGGGGTATGGTTGAGATCATCGATGGTCATCCTCATAATTCTTAGTAATCCATAGGCAATGTCTCACTTATGATCTCTTGTACCACATTCAAAACATGTACTCGAACTGACCAAACAATCTCCCGGATGGTACCTTCCATACTTATGGCACATAGGATAAGCTTAACACCAATAACCTTGCCTTTTCTTTGAGCATATAGTCAATTAACATTCTTGTGGGTCATCTGTCCACATTCGTAGCAAGAATTCAAAGACTTCAAGCACCTTCCATTATGATTCCTTCCACATTTTGGGCACTTTGGAAAACTTATGCCATCATTGCCACTTTCAAATTGAACACTTCTTCTTTCTTCTGTGGAGGCCACAGGATAATCCCTCATCTTATGCCTAATATTACCACACTTGAAATAACCTTTGATGACCACCAAACACCTTTCTTGATGCATCTTGCCACACCCTTGACAAGTGGCAAAATGGATTTTTTTCTTTTTGTACTTGGGCAATGGTAGGCTAGTAAAAGATGAAGCACTATCAACTCGAGCCCTCTTACCATTTCTCTCCATCCTCTTATTATTTGAAATCATTGGGGCATCCACTTATTGGTGTAGTTAAGTAGTTACAACTTTGGCCAATAGTCAAAGAGCATTGCAAATCTCCACATTTGATATATCATTGTTAGGAAGTTGATCCTCGAGCGAGGGATGATCACCATCTTGTCCACCACCCTAAATACCTTGAGATATTTTCTGAAACATAATGGTTAGGAATCAGAGATATGCCTTAGAGGATCTAGTTCTACCGCATGACATAGAACATGAAAAAGTGAAATATTTTCTAAAATGACTCATAGACTCCCATTCATAGTTGTGGCGCGCTTTACAACTATGAATAATACTCTAATTGATGTGGTGTGTTGGATTTATGAGGATCATTAACAACCTAGTGCTCTGATACCAAGCTTGGCATGATCCAAGCCTAGGGTCTAGATGAGACACGGTGAATGGGATGCCCAAAGACAACCCAAAGAAGCCTCTTAGCATGTCTTGTACACATCCTTGGTAGAAAAATTGAAAATAGACATCAATAAGAGTCAAATATGAAAAGGGAAGCAGGACTAAGGGAAGTCCTTCATAAATATAGGAACATAAGAAAAGTCAAGCTCAAAAGCATATACAAACTTAGTACCCAACAACACCTCTACTTTAGAATGGAGCAAGGGCCTAGACACTTCTTGGGCTTACTCTCATAATAATAAGTATCCAACATAAGGGATAAGTTTCAACATAACATGAAAAAAGTAGATATTTTCCTCAAAATCGATGACTCACCAAAACTTTCTTCAAAGAATAGTACCAGCCATGTGGAGGAGGATGATCAAAAGGAACTTCGGTCCCCACATGGTAATCATATAGCCATAGAGTATGTGTTAGTATATCTAAATGTACTAAGCATGCGAGGTGCAATGCAACAAAGACATAAGCCAATATATTGAAAATGCATAAACATAATCAATGGATATATAATCTCAATATGACATGCATGATCAATGCTTGTAATAAAACTTATTTGTAAAACATTCAACTTGCATAATATATCACACATTTGTGGTAAGAGACCTCAACTGTCATAGACCAAATAGGTACAACTTGTAATCCAAGGCATGACACCTCCTCGGTATAGGTGACTGGGCATGACACCCCCCGACGAGGTGTGGTCTGATTGCCAAGGCAAACCAAACATGATAACATGAACTAGATGGATCCACTAGTATAGCAAGGGTGAATATATAATCTTATGGTAGTACATACAATAGAGACTAAGGACTTTATATGAGGATCCCATGAGTCGAGCCCCAATCTTATGCCTCAATCGGTGCTAAGTCTAATCCAACGGAATACTTGAAATAATCATGCTTTAATAATAACATGTACAACTTGTAAGAGACATGATAACATAAAATTAGTAGTTCTTTAACATTCTTGACCTCTACTAGTAAGACTAACTTGAACATGACAATAAATAACAATCATACATGATCCCTTACTTTGACATGAATAGCTCACAAGTGGTAAAAATCTTAAAATAGGGCTAAACTTGATATTTGTAAAATCGTAGATACTTTTTATGGATTCAATACATGCTTGAAAGCCCTTAATCATCATGAAATCACTTGACTTGTAAATCATGTAATAGATCATCAACAACTTGATAATTCTTGTCATGTAATTTTATCAAACACATGGTGGGTTCACGATACTTATTCAAAATCATACAATTCAAGAGTAAACAAGATGAGTAAACTCAATGCAAATCAACCCACCAATATTATAGTAAAACCATCATTTAGGGTATCTTGAAATCCATCACAAAAGCTCATAATAATTTATCATTTCATAGCTCAAATTGTGCATAGTCTTAATAGATAAAATTGATTCATGGAATAAGCTTGGAATAGATATTCATGCATAATCAATCAATACTTGATAAAACCCGAACATAATTTATGTTCATATTTCATAATAAAAGATACTCATAGGTAATACAACTTAAAAACATGTAATTTTCGTAAAAAGAGAAGGTTGGGCTCCATGGGTGAAAGGACCCATAGATGAAGACTCACATAGCTTAAACCTTGAATTTCTTGAGATGAACTTGAAGGAGACTTGAAACTTGAGATAGGTTCTTGAATTCCAAAATTTAGCTTGAAATCCTTGAATTTGAATGAGAGATTTGATAATGTCTTAGAGAGGTTTTACAGAGGATTTTGTGAGTTATAGAGTTGAAAAATGGCTAAGTATGGAAAATTTTACGTTTTAATGGACATAGGGCTATTACCCCAATGCCCTTGAAAAAATAAGAAAAGTAAGGAAAATTTTACATTGGTCTGCGTCCAGTCCATGATGCGGACCAAACGTGGATGGACCGCATGCCCCAGGTATGTCACAGCCTGGACGCGGACAGACACTGGAAATTTAAAAATTAATGAAAATTATTTTTCCTACGGGTCTTCTAAAATTAGAGTTATATTCATTTCCTACTCAATATTTCCCCCTGATTAAGAATATAAAGTTAGATTTTTGAAATGATGCATGAATTTTGAGATATATGAAAATTATGATTATGGGGCATTCAGAAGCACATGAGGGGTGTTTCAGTTTGTAAGGCAAAAATGTAGAAAAGTGCAGTGGCAAGGGGACCTTTAGTCATTATTTTCCTATAATATCATATCAAAGCCCCCTGAGCCTATGTTACAAGCCAAGAAAGTCCTAAAGTGATCAGTGATCTTAGTCCAGTTAGTTAAAGATCTAAGTCATGAGTATAGGGGCAAGCCTATGATAGTAATCATAATGCCTGAATATCTTTTTGTGAGAGTGAGAATTTTGCATAGTTCCAAGGTTAAACATGAAAACATCATTGAGTGTCAAATATGGGACTTGTTTTTGTGAGAGACCTTGCATCGCATTAGACTTGTTCAGTGATAGTGGATTGTGGAAAATACCTTGATTGTCAAAGTTATGTTATCATATCCACCTATTTGTATTGGATTGCTAGATAGCTATCTGATCCTATTTTGAGAAGTTGGTGTGGGTGTCTAAGTTTGATAAGTATGTGATATATGCCATTGGATTGAGGTTTGTGTGTTACTATATTATCTATATAGATTGAGTCTACTGCTTGAGGACAAACAACAACTTTAAGTTGAGGGTGTTGATGTGATATCAAAGCACAACACTTTTGATGCTTAAAACTTAAAATTTTGTGTGTTCTTGATACGATGTTTGTTGGTTTTATGTGTTTTTGTGTTTAAATTTGTAATATTACAGGTTGGCCATAATTTTGGGGAAAGTTGCAAAAGTTGCTAATTTTTGCTATTATTTGAGACCCTTTACAGGCCGTAGGGTGGTTTCGTGAAGAATTCCATTAAGGGGCTATTTTCTGAAAATTATTTTAGAACATGCAGACGAGCTGTAGAGAGTTTACTAAGTCATAGATAATTGTTCGTGCCCTGAGGATTAAAGACTTGGACTTTCAGGAATTTCATTAGATGAAACCATCGTTATAGGTCATAAACCACTTTACGATTCAAGCCTAGGGCCCAAATATGACACAGCGAATGGGGAATCTGAAGGGAGCCTAAACAAGTCTCTTAGCATAACATTTACACATCTTTGGTCGCAGAAGTAATTAAATAACAACAAAGAATAAAATAAGGATAAAGGGTTAAGGGAGTCTTTTATAGCATAAAAAACATATAAGAGTCAAGAGAGTCAAGGCTCAAAGTATCATTAAATAACTTGTCCAACAATACCTCTAAGCTTAGATTTGAGCGGGGGCCAAGACAACTTTTTGGGCTCACCCTTTAGTATCAAGGTGCAACATTGAGATAACAAGAATAAAAGAGAAAAGGTGGTGTCCCTAAACTTGAAGACTTACAAATAGCTTATCTTCAAGAGAACTAACTAGCCACAAGGAGGAGGATGATCAAATGGGGCTCCGGTTCCTACATGGTAACATCATTTGGGCATAGATTGTTCGTTAATAGGTTTGAATGTATGCGTTAATACGTTGAATGTACTAAGTACGTAGAATTTGTCAACACAACAAAAGATAAGTGACATAATCAAAATGTTTAATTAGGTAATGAATAAGAATCATAGCTATATGACATGCATGAATGATGTATAAAGTAAAACATGTTTATATAGAACATACTACATATATAGGAAGAGACAACCTTTATAGACCAAGCACACTAATACTTGGAATCAAAAGTATGACTACCCTTTAGGATGTGATTGAGAAATTTACCCCTAAATTAGTAGATGGGCATACCACCTCCCAATATAGTGGTCAAGGTATATACCCCTCAACATGGTAGATGAGTATGACCACCGCCCATCAAAGTGATTGAAGAGATTGAGGAATATAACCCCTAATTAGTAGATAAGCATGACCGCCCCCTATCAAAATGATTGAGGAATATACCCCCCCAATTGGTAGATAGGCATACCACCCCCCATCATAATGGTTAAGGTATAACACCTCTTCAACTAGGTGTGGTCAACTTACAACATTATAGATACTTTTCATGAGATCAAAACATACTTACATTCCTTTCATAATCGTAATGTCACTTAACTCATATGTCATGCATTAGACCTTCAATGTCTCAAGATTCTATAATTAGGCATTTTATTAAACACTTGGCTAGTGTGTAATGCTAGTACAAAATCATGCAATTCAAGCGTGAAATCATGTGAGCAAATCAATGTGAAACCACCCACCAACACTTGGTAATACCCTCATGCAAGATACATCCAAATCCTTCATCAAATCACATATTGGATCATAGATTCATAGCTTAAAGCTTGCTTAAGCAGTCACATTTTATGAAACCCCAACATACTTTATCGTCAACTTTCATGGTAAGAGATACCCATAGATAATCTAGCTTGAAATCATGCAATTTAGGTAAAAAGGAAGATTATGCACCATGGGTGAAAAGACCCAATGGTTGAAATCCACATACCTCAACTTTGGAGATATCCTTGATGAAGATTTGATTGAGAATATGAAGCTTGAATGAAATCCTTGAGATACGGAATAAGATTGGGACACTTGAATTTGGGTGAAATATTTTTCTATGTGTTAGAGAGGGTTTTGGGTAATGTCTTCTTTGATATAGAGTTGAACAAAGACTAAGTATAGGTGTTTTCACACATAGGAAGGCTTAGGACCAAGATCAAAAAGCTTTGGACCAAAATAGGAAAACTAGCACAAAATAACATATCTCCGCGATGGCTCCGCATCCAGAGCAAATGCATACCCCTACTGGAACTGAAATTTTTGCGAAATTTGTTTTTCGATATGGGTCCTCTAAAATTCAGGTTATATCCATTTCCCACTCAATTATGCCCTTCGAACAATGAAGTTAAATTTTTGATATCACATACTGATTTTGAGATATATGAAACTTACAAATTTGGGCATTTTCGAGGCATATTTTCGGGCACTTCTTGGGGTCGTTTCAATATCTCCCCCTTGGGAATTTTCGTCCCCAAATGTCAAAGAAATGTATATGAGAGAAATTATCAATATAATTTCAGCCCAACACATGAATGAAACAAATGCAATAAAACACCATTTCAAAAATCCCAACATAAGTGTCAAAATCACCATGAACTTGTCAACACAAACATGAATGCATGCAAATGAAGTAAGGGCTAAAACTTAAGACTTGAAATTACATAGGGGACTTAAATTAGTACCTTAGGGTTAAGTACAATGGAAGAGATAGGGATATCGCTTTTGCATGTCCGCCTCGGCTTCCCATGTAGCACTCTTAACTTGTTGGTTTCTCCAAAGAACCTTGACGGAAGAAACATCCTTGTTCCTCAACCTCTTTACTTGCCTATCTAAAATTTCTACCGAAACCTCTTCATAAGTCAAATTGTCTTCAACAACACCCACAACATCTAAAGGCACAATAGTATTTGGGTCACCCACACACTTCCTCAACATAGATACATGGAATACCAGTGAAACCATATCTATTCCACTAGGCAATTCCAACTCATAGGCCACCTTACCAATCCTCCTTAACACCCTATAGGACCCATAAATCTTGGACTCAATTTATCCTTTTTACCAAAATGAACCACATCCTTTATGGGTGAAACCTTCAAATAGACCCAATCACCAACCTTAAATTTAAGATCCCTTCTTCGCACATCGACATAGGACTTTTGTCTACTTTGGAATATTTTCAACCTCTCTCTTATCAAACTCACTTTCTCTAAAGCCCCCATAACATAATCTGAACCCAAGAAAGCCTACTCTCCCGCTTCAAACCATCCAATCAGTAATCTACAACGTCTACCATAAAGGGCCTCAAAAGGAGCCATACCAATGCTTGCATGATAACTATTATTATAAACAAACTCAATTAGTGGAAGATGATCATCCTAAACCCTTAAACTCCAATACACAAGCTCTAAGCATATCCTCAAGAATTTGGATAGTTCTCTCGGCTTGGCCATCTATTTTGGGGTGAAATGCCATACTAAGCTTAACCTTGGTACCAAGACCCCTTTGGAAGGACCTCTAAAAGTGTGAAGTATATGAACACCACGATCCGAAATGATAGACAAAGGCACCCTATGCAATCTAACCAACTCATGGATTTACAACATAGCATAATTTTTGGCACCATAAGTAGTTTTAACCGATAGGAAATGAGCCGACTTTGTCATTCTATCATCCACAACCCAAATAAAATCAAAACCCTTTCTAGTATTAGGTAACCCAACCAGAAAGTCCATGTTGATTTCCTCCCATTTCCAAGTAGGAATATCTATATCTTGAGCTAGCCCACCCGGCCTTTGATGCTCGGCTTTAACTTGTTGGCAATTATAGCAGTTGGAGACAAACCTAGAAATGTCTTTCTTCATACCTCCCACCAAAAGACTTCCCACAAATCTCTATACATCTTTGTCAAACTGGGGTGAATAGAATAGGAAGAACTATGAGCCTCAACAAGAATCCTCTCTCTTAAGCCATCAACACCAGGCACACACAACCTTCCTTGGTACTTAAGGGCACCATCTCCCACTTGGGAGAAAACCTCCACCTGACCATCTTTCACCAAGTCCTTCAACTCTAACAAAGTAGGGTCAAGATCTTGCTTTTCCTTTACCTCTTCAATCAAAGAAGATTTAGAACTATCAACAACCACAATACCACCATTATCAATTTCTTCCAACCTAACCCCCAATCCAGCACACCGATGAACCTCTTTAGCCACCTCCTTACCCCCATCATCAACAAGAGCTAGGCTATCAATAGACAACCTACTTAAAGCATTGGCCAGAACATTAGCCTTACTGGGGTGACAATGCACACTTATATCATAATCCTTAAGAAGCTCTAACTACCTTTGTTATCCCAAGTTGAGATCTTTTTGGGTGAACACATATTGGAGACTCTTATGTTCGGTAAACACATCAACATGAATCCCATACAAGTAATGATGCCAAAAATTTCAAAGCAAATACAATGACGGCCAATTCAAGATCATGGGTAGGATAATTCTTTTCATGCACCTTATCATTTTGCATCAAAACACAACCCAAACCAATTCTTGAGTTATCACAGTACACAACAAACCCTTCTAACCCTTTTGATAGAGACAAGATAGGAGCAAAGATAAGCTTATCTTTCAAAGTTTATAAACTCTTTTCACACTCATCGGTCCGTACAAATTTAGCCATATTTTGGGTCAACATAGTCATGGGAGAGCAATAGAAGAGAACCCATTCACAAATCTCTTGTAATAACCCACTAAACCCAAGAAGCTTCTAATGTCGATGGAGTCCATGGTCTAGGCCAATTTCTAATCACCTCCATCTTCTTAGGATCCACCTTAATACCATCACTGAACACCACATGACCTAGGAAGGTAACCTCTTTCAACTAAAACTCATATTTTTCTTATTTTGCATACAACTTATCCTCCCTCAAGATTTGCAACACTACCCTTAAATGATCTACATGCTCCTCCTCACTATGGGAATAGATCAAGATATCATCAATAAATACCACCACAAACAAATTAAGGTAGGGCTTAAAGACCCTAATCATAAGATCCATGAAGATAGCCAGTGCATTGGTCAACCCAAAAGACATAACTGATAATCAATGCACATTCTAAGAAAATCATCTTTCTTCTTCACAAATAACACTAGTGCACCACAATTGATTGGCTAGGCCTAATAAAAACCTTCTCCAACAAATCCCTCAATTACTCCTTCAACTCTTTTAACTCCATCGGGTGCCATACGGTAAGGGGAAATAGAAATGGGTTGAGTATCGGGAAGGAGGACTATATCAAAGTCTATTTTCCTTTCGGTAGGAACACTGGGAAGATCATTAAGGAAGACATCAATAAAATTATTAAACACCAGAACTGACTCCATAGGAATCAACTTACATTTTGCATTTTGCGTAAAAGGAAGGACTATATCAAAGTCTATTTTGCATTTTGCGTAAAATATTTTCTTGTGATTTTGTTGAGTTGGATATTGTGGATTTTGATGTTATTCTTAGGATAGATTAGTTAAATGGATATTATGCTTCTATTGATTGTAGAATCCGTAGGGTCAAATTCCAATTACCAAATGAGCCCATCCTTGAGTGGGAGAGTCATGATGTGGTGGTGAAGGGTAGATTTATTTCTTGTATTAAAGCCTATAAGTTGATTTCTAAGGGGTGTCTCTATCATCCATTTAACTAATCTATCCTAAGAATAACATCAAAATCCATAATATCCAACTCAACAAAATCACAAGAAAATATTTTATGCAAAATGCAAATGGGATAGTTTTTATAGACTCCTCTAGCAACGATAGATGCACCAATGGGAGTAGATACCTCATATAGCTCACACAATAATTCGGGTTCAACATGAAACTTTGTGGCAACAAAGGGGGTAATAAAAGAAATGGTGGCACCCGGGTCTGTCAATGCATACACATCAAAATCAAAGAATTTTAACATAACGATAACAACATCAGGCACCTTATCTACCCCTCGTCTCCCTTCAAGAGCATAGAACCTATTGTACCTTAGGGCACCACCTTGTTAGCCGCCTCTTCCCCTAGGAACCGCATTTCCACTTTGTGGACAAACATCCTTACCCTTGTTCCAATTTCAAGGGCAATCCACCACCTTATGTCCCACTTCACCACAATCAAAACATGCAATGGTGTCCTTCAAACATAGCCTACTATGACTCTTACCACACTTTGGACACATAGTATTAGGCACCACACCATTGTCACTTTGGAACCTTGGGTTATCATTGACAAACATTCTATTAGTAGCATGAGAAGACCCTTGGCCTTCATGAAACTGGCTACCCTTGGGACTTTGGAACCTACCCTCAAAACGGACCCTCTTGGCCTTACCACTCCTTCCTTTTCTAAGTTTATTCCTCTCTATTTGTTTGACATACGTCATTAGGCGGGAAAAATCCATATTACTAATAAACATAGCGGCACATCACTCCTCATTAACCAAATCAGATACCCCCATTGCAAATCTGTTCATTCTAAACCATGGGTCAGCAACCAATTATGGAGCATATTCAGAGAGTTGGTTGAACTTGAGGACATACTCCCTCAGACTCATAGATCCTTTCTTTAAATTCATAAAATCCATCACTTTTGCCTCTCTAAGCTCAAGATGGAAGAACCAGTTGAGAAATGTTGCCTTAAACTCTTTCTAAAGGATGACATTATTGTTCCCCTTCTTCATTTTCCATTGGACATACCATATTTGAGCCACCCCCTTAAGTTGGTATGCCGCCACCTCCGCCTTCTCCTCTAATCTGACCCCATGATAGAAAACTCTTTGTATACCTTATCAATGAATTCTTGAGGATCCTCATCCACTTTAGACCCATGGATCTCCAGTGGGTTCATTCTAGTAAAGTCTCTCACCCTTGAAGCTAGTGTGGAAGCATGAGGGGCTTGGGCCCCTTGGTTGATTTGATTAGTCATGGAATGGGCTAGCATGGTGATAGCATTGCTGAATTCATCATAAACCACTCCCTTATCTTGAGGAGCTTGAGGAGTGGGATGAGTCGATTGTTCCTCGGGTGCACGGGCTCTTCTTCCTCTTGTATCAGGCATGATCTAAAATGGCAAAGAACATATGTTAGAAGGGAAAACTTACCGAACTTCTATAGAATAACATACATCATGATGAAGGGAAACATTTCCTAGAACGTCTCATAGCCTCTTACTCATAGTTATGGTGCACTTCACAACCATGAACAAGACTCTAATTGACATGATTCGTTAGCTATCGAGGACCATTAACAACCTAGTGCTCTGATACCAAGCTTGTCATGACCCAAGCCTAGGGCCTAGATATGACACGACGAATGGGGAACCCAAAGGGACCCCAAACAAACCTCTTAGAATATTATTCACACATCCTTGACTGCGGAAGTAATTAAATAGCAACAAAGAATAAAATAAGGATAAAGGGGCTAAAAGAGTCTTTCATAGCTTGAAAAACATACAAGAGTCAAAAGAGTCAAGGCTCGAAGCATCATTAAATAACTTGTCCAACAACACCTCTACGCGTAGATTCAAGGGGGGGCCAAGACAACTTTCCAGGCTCACCATTTAGTATGAAGATGTAACATAAAGAGATAACAAGAATAAAAGAGCAAAGCTTGTGTCCCCGAACTTGAGGACTCACCAATAACTTATCTTCAAGAGATCCAACTAGCCACGAGGAGGAGGATGATTAAATAGGGCTTCAGTTCCTATATGGTCAGATCATGTAAGCATAGAGCATGCGTTAGTATATTTGAATGTACTAAGTATGCAAGATGCAATGCAACAAGAGATAAGTAACATAATCAAAATGCTTAATTAGACAATGAATGAGCATAATAGCAATATGATATGCATGAATGATGTATGAAGTAAAACATGCTTATATAGAACTAGTACATATTTAGGAAGAGACCACCTTTATAGACTAAGCAAACTAGTACTTGGAATCTAAGGTATGACCACCCCTTGGGAAGTGATTGAGAAATTTACTCCTCAATTGGTAGATGGGCATACCACCCCTCCCCCATTATAGTGGTTAAGATATATACCCCTCAATATTGAAGTGATTGAGAAATTTACTCCTTAATTGGTAGATGGGCATACCACCCCCCTATTATAGTGGTCAAAGTATATAACCCTCAACATAGTAGATGAGCATGACCACCCCCCATCAATGTGATTGAGAAATATACCCTCCAATCGGTAGATGAGCATGACCACCCCCTATCAAAGTAATTGAGGGATATACCCCCCAATTGGTAGATGGGCATACAACCCCCATCATAGTGGTTGAGGCATAACACCTCCTCAACTAGGTGTTGTCAACTTACAATATTATAGATACATTTCATGAGATCAACATATACTTACATTCCTTTCATCATCATAAAGTCACTTAATTTATATGCCATGCATTAAACCTTCAATGTCTTAAGATTTCATAACCAAACATTTTATCAAACACTTGGCATGTGTATAATGCTAGTACAAAATTATATAATTCAAGGGTTAAATTGTGTGAGAAAATCAATGTAAAACCACCCACCAATACTTGGTAATACCATCATGCAAGATACATCAAAACCCTTCATCAAATCACATAATGGATCATAGATTCATAGCTCAAAACATGCTTAAACAATCATATTTTATGAAACCCCAACATAGTTTATAGTCAACTTTCATGGTAAGAAATACCCATAGATAATTTAACTTAAAATCCTGCAATTTAGGTGAAAAGGAAGATTAGACACCATGGGTGAAAGGACCCAATGGTTGAAACCCACATATCTTAACTTTGG